>VDFB02024115.1:0-11095 GCA_007258455.2 Sequoia sempervirens
TCCCTCCCTCTAAATGCATACACGCATACATACGTATAAGAAAGCATACATACATACAAGCATACAAACATATAGGCACACATACATACATACAAAAAAATATATATACATACATTTAATAGATTAGCATTTAACACAAATCGAGTCATAATGCAAATGGGTTATAACACCCTCACATTATGTCTTTCTTAGGAAACTCTTGAGCATAAACACAAAACAAAATATGTCAAAACCATGAAATAACCTGAGCACATTATAAAATGCTCATGTTATTTCTTTCTTTCAAAATCCCCAAGCCTTAGGCTTGGTATTTGCTTTGGATTACCAACCCAAAGGCTTGGAGTGCCTTCCAAACGTCCAAAGATGTGTTTTTTCATATTCTACAAGATTTCACATAATTGTGTTCGTGCTAACTGTCAAGTTTGCACATGTTTCAAGGTCAAAAAAAATCAAGCACTTGGGTAATGTTAGGGTCTCTCTTAGCTATTTCATGATGTAATTTTCTTCACATTTTGACAATGTTAAGCCTTTCATCTTTAATTTATTTTGTTTGTGTGTCCATTTTTTGGAAAAAACTAATGTTTAGTTTTTTATAAATTAACCATTCATTGAAATTTCAAATAAATTGCATTTTTAGAAACTACACTCCATTCTACACATATTAAAAAAAAATCAATTAGTTCAAAATTTATAGGGGTAGCATGATCAAAATTTTGTTTTTCAGGATGTGTCCACTTTGAAAATTAGTAAAAAATCAAATATTCATTAAAAAATTATGAAAGAAATTGGGCATAAACTACATGTTATCTAATTTCTTACCGAAGTAATTTTAAAAATAACAAAATAAATTTAACCCTTTTGAGGGAGCCACAAAAATCGCTATGTTATTTTTTTCTGACAAAAATAACACCAATTTATGTGGCTCCCTCTTTTGAACCTCTTAATTTATACCATTTAAAAAAAATAGTTTAGAAAGAAAACTCAAGCACTTGCTACATTTTTTTTGTTGCATCTTAAAATTTTGAGTGGTACTATCCTCAATTTTTCATCCAAGGTCACTATTTTTTTATTTAGAAAAAATGTGGCCACTTAAGACCCCTTTTTGGTGCCCCATCTTTTCGCACTTACCCAAGTGCAACTTCTTCTCTTGGCTTGTGATTCATAAGAGATGTTTGGCTTGGGTGAACCTTTGGAAGTGTGGTTTCCAAGGCCCCTCCATGTGCATCTCGTGCTATAATAGTGATGAGAATTATTCTTATCTCTTTTTCCATTGTTCTTTTGTTAGGATGATTTGGCATTTTTGGTGGGACTCCTAGAAATAGTCATGTAAGAATGCCTCCTCCTTGGGTGAGTTATAGTGTTGGTTGGGGAATTCTCTTGCTAAGACTTCTTTCCTACACATAGCTTGGACAACTAGTCCTAGTTTTATTCTTTGGCACATCTAGTTGGAGCGCAACCGTAGGATTTTTCTAGATAGCTCCAAATACGACAAGTTTGGTTGAGAATTTTTTGGGTTCTCCAGGAGACTTTGGTGGCTAAGTGTGATCTTTTAGTCCCTTTGGATCTTGTAGACATAGGAGTGGTTCAATGTTTAGGCATTCCAATTGGTGATAAGGATGGGCCTAGGCCTCAGATGGGTCAAAATGCTAGAGGAAAGGTTGCAAGGGATGGTCATTGGAGGCCACCTCCTATTGGGGTGTTGAAGATTAATACTGATAGATCCTCTAGAGGTAATCCTAGTCATGTTGGGGTTGGTGGAATTGGGAGAGATAGCTCTGAAGTGGATGAGTTCTTCTTCTTGGAGTACAGTGGTTGGCATTCTAACAACTTCATGGAGGCATTAGCTATTCCCTTGGCTTTGAAAAGGGCTTGTGCCCTTGGTTGGAGAAGGATAATATGTGAATTTGACTCAAAGGTTGTGATTGATTTTCTAAAGAAGCACCAAGTGGAGGGTGTGAATTGGCAGTTGGTGGTGGTGGTTAGACAAATCATCTCTTTGGGTGGAGTCCTAGACTTTATCTCCTTCTTCCATATCCCACGGGAATGAAATAAGGTAGCTAATGGTTTGGCTAAATGGGCTTTTGAGTAGATGGAAAATTAGAGTGTTGAAGATTGGGGTGGTCTTCCTAAGAATCTTTCTCAGGAACTAGAGGATGTGATTATGGAATACATGAGATGTTTCTTGGCTAGTGATTGATGGCTCTTTCTATTGGTTTTGATCCTTGGTGGTTTGGTTGTATTGGCTGGTCAGGCCAATAAAGGCAGACAAATATTCCAACAAGTCAACAAAATAGGGTGTGCAAACAAACCAAATGGCTCTTTCTTAATAAATATTCAAAACAAAATTACTCCATTAAGACAAACAACATCATTCTTCAAGTCAGCTGACCATTCCTCAGGACATTCCTTAAAATCGAGATTTCCCAGGGTACTTGGTTTTTTTGTAGGCTTGAAAAAAATTAAATGTAAGTTTTATTAATGTGAATAAGAATAAATGTAATTTTTTTTAATTATAATATTTTAGTTTTGTTAAGCTGATATTGGCATGGTGTAATGTTTTAAAGGTGGTGGTGTTGTTCTTGCCACCAAGGTTCAAACCTCATTGGGGTGGAATTGTTGAGTGGATATATTGGGGATGAGGTCCCCTGTTTGTGACCTCATTGGCTCATAGCTTTGAATCAAAAGCATTTACCCCTTTTTATGGGCAGAAAACCTAGCTCGATTGGCTAAAGCATCCTATTGCAGGAAAGAGGTCATGAGGTCTAGTCTCCCCAGCATCCTCGTGGTACCAGAGGGAGTTTCATGCCAGTGCCACCGGTCACATGAAAAAAGTTTACCAAGCACACGAATACCCAACCGATTCTTGTAGTCTAAAAAAATAAAAAAATAGTTATGTTAATTAGTTATTTGCATGCTTAGTAATGCATGCCTATATTATAGCTTAATGGAAAGATACATATTTGACACAATTTAGGTATATTTTTAAATTTTAATATATTAATACAATATTTACATAATCACATTAATTTTAATTATTATTTAAATTATATTAATAATATATTATTCATTATAATATAAATTGCAGGATAATGATGTATATATTGATATAAATAAGTTTGCAAAGTTGTGTTGTTTAATTGTTTGGTTTTTCAAAAAATAAATTTGAATTGTTTGGTTTGAAATTTGTACTCAGATTTTAATATGTTATCTTATTTTTCTATACTTGTTTGACTAGTTTTTTTTTTCTCAAAAAAATCACAAAAAATATCATTGACTTCTCAAGGGCCCTAACTAGGGTAGACCTAGGAGAAACAAGATGGCAATGGGAAGTCTAGACCATTGCCAATATCTAAAGGGTGCTATACAGTTTTTTTTTTCCAAAAGCAACAACATCCAACTTCATAGGTTAAAAATTTAAACCAACGAGAGTGATGATTTGATAAATTTGACTTTTGGTAATGAATATGTTATTGTTTGTGGTAAATAAAATATATATGAGGTTTCATGTGAAATTCAAGAGTATTACTACCTTAAAGAAAGTGTTGGGGTTTATCCTCCAACAAATATTAGGTATAAATTTCCCCATCAACTTTTACTAGGCTAGACAAGATTGTCTAAGATAAGATTTCTTATTATTATACTTGTATATTGTGTCAAAAGCAAGCATCAAAGTTTCAAAGTTCTATATCTCTTGGAAATGCAAAGAAGCTACTTGTTGATAGTTGTGTGTCCAAGACTACTATGGAAAATTTATTTTAATAGTTTTTTTGCATAATTATTTAAAAATAAAAGGCAATGTATATCAACCTTTCAAGGAGATTTCCTTCCTTTGCAATAAGGATTTTTTTCTAAGAAAACATTAGTTGAATGTGTTATTTCTCTTTTAATTTCCGAGTTACAAAAAATGTTGATTCTAAGACTATAGGAGCATAACCAAAGATGTTTATTTTCAAGCTTCCATAATGATATGATCTCTCAATTGCTAACTAATATTTTATCTTAGAATTTTTATTTTTTCCATACTTATCTTTACAAGTTCTACTTCTCTTAGTGCAATCATAAAACTTTTCAATGTTTTACATGGTGAGATGCTCATTTTAATAGGGATGGGATCTCTCAATCATTGTATTTTGATATTAAACTAATAGAAATGAATGGTTTCAAGATAAAAGATATTTCATGCAAGGTAGCATGGAAAAAAATCAAACAAAAATACAACACTATAATTGAATTATATTACATATGTATTCTTCTATTAAGACCCCAGTATAGATCATGAATAAAATTCATGATAATCAAGAGAACCATTCCATATTCCATTTTAAACATGTTAAGAAGATAAGGAAACATGTCCTCTACCAATCAGACTATAAGGAAATGTTACTCCTTTTTATGTTCTCAAGATTACATATTTTGTTTTTAGCTTAAGTAGCATATTGTTGGAATAAGAGAAAGACAAAAAATCATGATGTAAATAAATAAATTAAACATTATAAAGTTGAATAGGCATCACTTTGAGTTTAGCGGGGGAGGAAATTGATAAATTTAAGAAGAAATATCATGCTATCTCTTTTATCTTGCCACATGATTTCCCTCAAGGTCTGCAAGTGAGCATTCCACCACTAGTTCATTAAGCTAGCAGGGAAAATCATCAAGTTCTTGACATTAATATAATAGTACACTCTCAAGCTCAAGTAGCAAGTCAAGTACATCTAGTAGCTCATGAGGGATAGGATGGAAAATTAGTGAACTGTTGCCACAGGGGTGGGTAAAATGTAATTTTTATGCTAAGTTGTGTTCATACTACAAAATATACTAGTAAATGGGAATACAAGTTAGGGTGGCAAGATTTCAAATTCTAGGAATATGGTTAGTAGTAATTTTGTATAGGGGGTAAATCAGTTTTTGTATGTATTTTGAACAAGTGAGTAGATAAAAGGCTTTTTTGTTTTCTTAGTTGTAAAGTTGGTATTCTTGCCATCTTTGGTATCTATGTAATTATCTATTATAAGCTATTAATATAAATATAGGCACCCAACCTTTTGACTAAAATAAAATTAAACATTATAAAGGAAGGCATTCATTACTCCCAAGTCTCAAGATAAATAGAGTCTTTAGGGAGTGAATAATCCTTGGTTACCTCAAAGTATAAAGCTCAAGTGACAGCAAAAAGTAAAGAATGCTTGAAAACCTAGATTGAATGACTAAGATATTAAGTACAAGAATGATAAGCTGAACTAAATAATAGAAATTTTAGATATGATTACAAGATATAAATTATAGAATTAGAAACTAGAGAACTCATAGATTCTTCTCCTAGAAGGACAAATCCTCAACCATGGATGACAATGCATTGTGGGGACATCTGCACCCTACATTATCATGCTTGTCAAAACATGAAGAGCCTTAAATCTATATTACTCAACTCCTCAAACTTGAAAATTTGCACATAGAAAGGATGAGGAAAAATTTTGGGGCTGTTTTTGGGATTGCCTCAATCAAACCCCCATTTTGGTGTTTCACCTCCATGGATAGCTAGAGAGATAGAGATTGACAAAAATGACATGGAATTAAAAGACATGATAGAAGAAAAACCCACTGTGGAGGAGAGACCCTATGATGAATATAATAGATGAGACAAATGGATGATTATATATAGATGGGACAAAATAGACAAGAGAGAATTACTAGTGGTTTGTGGCTCCCCTCTTGGCTTGATAGACAAGACATGCTTTCTTGCAAGAGAGCCTTGACTATTTTTTGTGACAAGAATCTAGAAGAGCTTTGCTATGAAGAGCAAGAGAGAAAAACATAGAAAAAAATAGACCAATAGAATAAGATTGAATGAGAATGAGAGTGAAAAGAGAGATTTTATGAGGTCATATGGGTGGGAAGAGTCATTGCACTCACAGTCCTATCGTAATGGCATGTGTCATAAGTAAAGGATACAAGATTCTCTCATTTGAAACTTGGAACATTTGAGGATGCTAGCATGTTGCAAGGATGTTTGCACGTCATGCTATTGTCCTACTAAAGAATTACAATAAATAAGATATTTGGATTGTTAGCGCTTCATTTTTGTGCCCTATGAAGTTGGAATCATGAAATTATGACTCATAGTTTTTGTCATTAATGTGGTGGGGTGCCATAAATGTAGGAGGCTAAATGTGCAAGTGTAAAATTTCCACAAGGTGCAATTTTATGACACTATATTTTTCCCCCACGTTAGTGAGCCAAATTCTTAGAGAAAAATTGGCTACAACTTAATTTTCAGAGAAAAAATAGCTATACTAAAGTAGTTGAGAAGATATACTTGTACAAAATTGAAATTTTGAAAATTTTATAAATTTTCAAAAAAGGATATTGTCGAGGTCGTAGAGATGGAATGAGTAGATACTGGTGATTCCCCCAACATTCAAGCTTGGAAAGGAACTACAAAGTTTGATGTGAAGTTTCATTTTTTAAAACTCAATATCAAGTCAGTTTGAAAATTGGAAGCTAGCATGATGAGAAGAATGCTTAAGAAAAATTCAGTGGTTCAAAAGAAAAATATGATGAAGAGGTTGATATATGCCCCCTCCTATTTTTCCCCCAACTAGGTGGGGTGAAAATATGAAGGTTGGAAGGAACATTTTCACCACAAAAAAAGGAAAAAATGGCCTATATATGTCCTAGGTGGACCCTAGAAGGTTCATTTTCACTATTCACAGTGAGTACTTCATTGACTTCTTAAGAGAGAAGTTATAAGAATTCCTAGAAGACATGATTATGTAGCTCTAAGGATCAACTAGCTTCTCACATGAGTGATGAGGGGTGACCCACCATATGAGGTACATGATTTTTCACCCACTTAGTCATTTCAATCAATTTTCTTAGCTTATTGTTTTTCCCCAAGTAATGTAGGCCTCCAACTAGCGTGAAGGTGTCTGATTAGTGCACTATTTTCTTGACAATGCATCATTTTCCTTTGACCTTGTTGGCATCCATTTCATGTGTTGTCATCATGTTTCGTTCAACTCAAATGCCAGCATGCCACATAGACATCTATGTGGCACACTTTTGTCTTATAGGAAAATGTGAGAAGTCTTAGATGTAGATAATTTTCTCATGATATAGAATGGGGTGATCCCACAATAGTGGGTTACACTTTTTGGCCAAACCTGACATTGAAATGAACTTTTTGAATTAAATATTCACTTTTTGACACCTATAGCTACTAAACCATGAGGAATTTGAAGATGATACAGACTAGTTATTTTTGACATTTTTTTGTAGAATCTAAATATATTTTAAGAAAATGGAATCAATTTGCATTTGTTTTTCCATTTGATCCTTCGATAACTATTTTTAACAATATACACAATTTTTAAAGAGTGGCATGTACTATAAAGCACATAACTTTTTTCTATGAAGGATAAAATTCTATTTTTTCAAATTTATATTTGTAACTATGATATCTAGAGCATGCATTTGGTTTCATAGTGTTTTATTGAATTTTATTTTCTTAATTAAGTTTTGAAGTCAAACTAATTACAATTTAGACATAGGTGTGCAATACAACACACAACCTTTTTTATATGTATTGAAATTCAATTTATTTTTTTGTTGGATCAAGGACATCAGTACCAAGAGCATAGATATTTTTTAAATAATTTTTTGATAATCTACTATTTTCCCACATGTGTAGAATAAAGAGCTTGATTTTTACTAAAAAACCTATGTTTAATTAAACTAATATATATATAATAAAACCAAAATATATTAAAGCTATACTTGATGGAGAATTCATTTTGAGGACTATAATCCTCCATCTAGGTTTGTCAAGTTGATTCCATTTTTACCCTCAACCTAAGCCTCAAAACCCAAAAATCTACATGCATACATTAATAGATAGAGTGGGGAAAGTGAAAAAAAGGGGCATTCTAACAAATCCCCCATATGACACAAGTTGTTGTTTATTAGAAGGGGATTTCATTAGAAGGGGGGAAGGGGTTCATTCAAATGGGGTGGATGTCATGCATGTTCAAATGAAGCCCCTTCGTTCAAAGCCATTTTGAGGTTTTTTAATGGGTGTTTCTAATTTTTCTTTATGCAAAAATTATAACCTACTATAGTGGGTTCACCCAATGTATTAACATGAAATTTTATTCTATTGTAGAAGTGGCCCAAGATTCGTGAGCATGTCAATGGAGTGATATTGACATTACTACATAGTTGCAACAATGAGATCCATCTTGATGAGGGGGACTTATAGTGGGTTCACCCAATGTATTAACGTGAAGTTTTATTCTATTGCAGGAGTGGCCTGAGATTCATGAGCATTTCAATGGAGTGATATTGAAATTACTGCATAGTCGCAACAATGAGATCCATCTTGATAAGGGGGACTTTCTACAATGGGTCAGCCTTTGTTGGGTATACACTATGTTGGAGATTAGATTCCAAACACTCATGCTCATGGCATTGATGGAGTGGTGGGATGTTGACACATCAATATTTTATCTCCCAACTAGGGATTATGGTGACTTTCAAGGACATTTACCGAATCACAAACCTACCCATCCATAGGGAGTGGGTGGCCTAGGAGGAGGGTAGGACAACATAGGATGCACAAGCCATGTAGTAGTACAACCTAAGATGGGTCATCTCAAAGGATGTATGTGGGCATATATACATATTTTGGTTCAAGTAGAGGTGAGTGGGGATGCCATTCATGTATCGAGTCATGATTTTCATCATCATGCTACATGTAGTGATGGATAAATGAGGCTTGCACCTCTATGGTAGCCTTGTCCATTTTATTCACATGATGGATGAGAGGGGAATAGTGTATGCTTGGGTTAGGAGCATGCTTTCACATCTCTACCATGACCTCAAGCCCTATGTGCATTATGAGTACCATAACCTCGCCGTTTACAAGTGTGGGTATTTGAGTATATCCACTATATGAGGTTGGTTGGGTTTCCCCTTGACCTAGAGTATAGTAAACTTAAAATGCATGCATGCCCCCTGGTGTATGATTAGAAGTACAATGAAGTTTAGTTTTGGTGGCTTCAAATGGATTCTTTATGGTTGAGAGATATTATATGGAACCCATATAGGAAGATGGGAGTGTGGCTAACCGACAGGAGGCAACTACATAGGATGCAATGTAATCGGCTCTTGGTAGGTTGGTGAGACTATATTATAGTTCCATATTATTGGTACTAGGTATCTCAACAATTTGAGAAAGTTCAGACCATCCCTCCAATGGCTCTAATGTACATATGGTCGTACAAGAGCATGGCCTAAGTAAGAGATTGGCCTTGTCTGGTGATCACAAACATCCCACTCAGTGATGATGGATTGAATGATGATGACCAGCCCCTGATTCTCCTCACCGATGATGTTGGTATCATAGTCATCTTTTATGCCTAGTGGTTGACAATAGGTCTATCCCTCATTTTCCTAGCAGGTGCCCCACAGGTGACATTTCTAGTGCTCAATGGTTAGGAGGGAAGGGTCTTGCCAGTGATGATGAGGAGGGAAAGGTAGAGGTAAGTGGAGCACCAAAGAGACTAAGGTGATGGAAAAAAGTATCATGACCTCCACCCACAGTTCCCATATCATTGGAACCACTTGTGAGCCAAGAAGTTGCACCTCCTTTGATGCCAGTAGTAAGGCCGAGCATAGCGCCACCCCCTAATCCACACTAGTAGGTTGGGGACATAGGTACAAGTATGATACATGTTATTTTATTTCTATATTTTCATTTTAATTTTTTCATATATATAATACATGTTTTATGATATAATATTGATATCAACCACTACTTTGTGGTTGTGTTGGACACACAAGTGGATCACTTTCATTGAATGATGCATTGTAGAGGTGGCCCAAGCTATCAAAGTACAGGGGTTAGTCCTCAACATGTGTAGGCTCCATCAGAATGGTGTCATGGCCATTTATTCAATCCTACTATGTGCCTAAGGATAGGCGAGGAGACTCAGATGGAGGTCATGTAATGGACCACTGAGTTGACCACCATGATTGGGTAGCAGGATCAATGGGTGACAGAGCTCCACACTACCTTATATGAGTGAGACTAGGTTCTGACATTGGAAAGGAGTGTTGAGAGGGCATGTGATTCCCTACAAATCTAATTTGATGACCTCAATAGTTGGGTGGAGGTGTCAAAGATGACCCCACTGGTCCTCAAGTGTAGGAGCTCAAAGGGTTGTGATCATGAAGTATTTGTGTTGTGGTCACATTCTTATACATCTATCTAGCACCCTCGTCTACTATCACCACTACCAGAGGGCTTAGGATTCCATGCACCTGAGGGTTAGAGGTCCAATTTTGTATGCCAAATATTTTTATAAACCATATCATTTTTTACGTATAGAATCACATACAAATATGCATACACCATATTTTTGACATAGTAGTGTGATACTTGTACATGAAATTTTTGAGCTATATATATATATGAGATTTTTTACTAGCATCATCATGTTCATTATGTGTACTTTTGTTTAATGTATGGTTAAATGTAGTGGAATTGTGTTTATGGATGTATGCTTAATTAAATAAAATAATGATCTAATTGCCTAACCAAAATACTTAATCAGATACAATGCATGGATACACAACATAATAATAAAACACATGTACATATAATTCCTAATTAAAGAAATTAATTACATACACATGTTCACATCATAACACAAATTAGAGAGATAATTATGTTAATAAAAAAATTATAGGATAATGAGCTATGATCCTTGGATAGGAATGAGTGTCATTCACATGCCTCATAGACCCTATGCATAGTATCGATGGAGATGCATTGCATTGATCGATCAGAGGTGTACCATCCATAGATGATAAGTCATACACACTAGAACTATACATGAAGATGATTATGTAAGGACCTAGCCAATTAAATTTGAACTTCCCCTTTTGATCACAGTACACATTTACACTTCTTTGAATCTCATAGAGAACAAGATCACCTACTTTGAAAGCATGAGAAATAACACCTTGATTGTAATGCTTAGAAATGGATCATCGATAAGCTTGGAGATATCCGCAGCCTACAATCAGTGATCATCAA
>VDFB02024115.1:11115-57158 GCA_007258455.2 Sequoia sempervirens
CACCATGATTGGGTAGCAGGATCAATGGGTGACAGAGCTCCACACTACCTTATATGAGTGAGACTAGGTTCTGACATTGGAAAGGAGTGTTGAGAGGGCATGTGATTCCCTACAAATCTAATTTGAGCTCAAAGGCTTGAGATCATGAATTATTTATGTGTTGTGGTCACATTCTTATACATCTATCTAGCACCCTCGTCTACTATGACCACTACTAAAGGGCTTAGGATTCCATGCACCTGAGGGTTAGAGGTCCAATTTTGTATGCCAAATATTGTTATAAACCATATCATTTTTTATGTATAGAATCACATACAAATATGCATACACCATATTTTTGACATAGTAGTGTGATACTTGTACATGAAATTTTTGAGCTATATATATATATGAGATTTTTGACTAGCATCATCGTGTTCATTATGTGTACTTTTGTTTAATGTATGGTTAAATGTGGTGGAATTGTGTTATGGATGTATGATTAATTAAATACAATGATGATCTAATTTCCTAACCAAAATACTTAATCAAATACAATGCATGGATACACAACATAATAATAAAGCACATGTACATATAATTCCTAATTAAAGAAATTAATTACATACACATGTTCACATCATAACACAAAATAGAGAGATAATTATGTTAATAAAATATTCTTATAGCATAATGAGCTATGATCCTTGGATAGGAACGAGTGCCATTCACATGCCACATAGACCCTATGCATAGTATCGATGGAGATGCATTGCATTGATCGATCAGAGGTGTACCATCCATAGATGATAAGTCATACACACTAGAACTATACATGAAGATGATTATGTAAGGACCTAGCCAATTAAATTTGAACTTCCCCTTTTGATCACAGTACACATTTACACTTCTTTGAATCTCATAGAGAACAAGATCACCTACTTTGAAAGCATGAGAAATAACACCTTGATTGTAATGCTTAGAAATGGATCATCGATAAGCTTGGAGATATCCGCAGCCTACAATCAGTGATCATCAAGAAACTCAAGTTGGTTGAAATGCTCAACATGGTATGTGTCATCATCTATCAACCCTTTAAGAGAAATACACAAAGATGAAATTTCCAACACTAAAGGTATGATAGCCACGACACCATACATAAGGTTGTACGGTGTTGTACCAATAGCCATATGAATTATCATACAATAGGCCCACAAGACATAAGTTAGCTAAGTATTATAGTCTTTACTATGTTTATTTACTATTTTTTGAAGAATCAACTCAAGAATTTTATTAGATGCTTCAAATTTTCCATTAGAATGAGGATAATATGGTGTACAAAATTAGTGTTGAGTATGAAAATTTTCCAAGAATTTCTTCACCTCTTTGTTCTTAAATGAAGTACCATTATCAGAAACAAGGGTAGAAAGCAATTTCTAAAATGAGAAATGATATTGTTTAGAAGAAATCTATTGATTCCTTCAATGTTCATGGATCGAAGTGGAATAGCTTCAACCCATTTTGTAAAGTAATCAGTTGCTATGATGATGAAGATATGTCTCTTAGAAGAAGGAGGTGATATTTTTCTAATAATATCCAGCCCCCATTTCATGAATTACCAAGGAGAGGTTTGATTTTGAAGCTTTTGGGTAGGAGGTCAAATTAGATTACTATGTTGTTGGCATTGAGGGCATTGTTTGACAAAAGAAAAGGATTCTTGCTCCATTTTTTACTAGTAATATCCCATGTGCATTAGCTTACTCACTAAGGATTTACCACCAAAGTTTCCAACCCTAGAGCTTGAATGAGCTTCTTGAAGGGCAAGGGGTATCGTAGCTTTAATGATACATTGATGAAGGGTCCATTATAAGATTTTTGATAAAGAACATTAGACAAGATAATGTATTAGACTGGAAGTTTTTGAATTTAAGTGAATGTTTTTAGTCACATCGTCAAGAAAATTTCTAGTCTTTAGGTAATTGTAAATTTGGTAATACCATTACCCTAAGTCTATGTGAGCTCACACAAGACTATATGGTTTAGGTTGATCTAAAACAACAAGAGAGCAGATAATGTAAACAATGAAGTGGTACTTTTCTACACCATCGTCTATGGGTACAAGGGAGGTTGTGCTTGCCATTGCATCCACATGAAAATTTTCTCTCTTAGGGACACTATCTATTATGGAGGAGAAGTGATCAAGCAAGGATAAAGCCAAATCTTGATATTGAGATAACTTATTCTACTTAGCTTGATACCCTTTGATGATTTGATTTACAATAAGTTCAAAGTCACCATGAATGTGAATATGTTTAATTTTTAATTATATCATAGCATGCAAGCCAGCAACAAGGGTTTTGTACTCAATGATGTTATTATTGTAGTGAAATTCTAATCAAAAGGATAGATGAGCTGACTTTCCTTCGAGTGAGATTAAAACTACACCTTCCTCAAAGTAAATTTGATATCTCAATCCATTAAAGTACATCTCCCAAATAGATTCATGGTCCAATATAAAGAGATTTTCATTTGGAAATAAATCTAGATTAGGAAAGGAATGGGATGAGGGAGTTTTTTCCAATTGATCAACAATAACTTGTCCTTTAATTTTCTAAGATACAAACTTGATGTTGAATTTAGAGAGTAACATTACCCATTTTTCCAACCTTACTAAAATATTGGTTCTAGTAAATAGATGTTTATGAAGACCGCATTTCACAATCACATGGGTTTTGACATGGAGAAGATAATAATGTAACTTCTACATTATAAAAATGAGATCAAGACATTGTCTCTCCATGGAAAAATATCAAGTCACATAATTAATCAAAATTTGAATAATTTAATTGACCACTCTTTCTTTACCATCATCATCATGTTGAGCTAATAAATTTGCTAAGGGATGAGGTGATATAGATATATAAAGTAAAAAGGGTCTATCTTGTATAGCCAACATCAAGATAGGAGGATTGGCCAAATAACTTTTGATTGACTCAAAAGATTTTCCACACTCATCATCACATTATAAACAAACATCTTTCTTCAAAAAATTCATTAATGGAAGAGTATGATCAGCCAATTGAAATATGAATCTATGAATTTCCTAAATCTTCCCTTGCAAACTACATAGTTGAGATACATTTTTAGGTGGTGGCATGTTAATTATTGTATCAATTTTATTTGTGTCAACTTCTATTCCACTGTGAGAGATGATAAATCCTAAAATATTTCCCACATCTACACTAAAGATACAATTAAGAGGATTTAATCTCATCTTATGGAGATGAAGCCTTTCAAAGATAAGATGAAGATTTTTGTTGTGATCTTGATGAGTCATAGACTTAACCAAGATATCATTGATACAATCTTCTAAGATCTTGTGAATGAAATCATGAAAGATAAGTGATTGCACATTGGTAAGTGGCTCCAACATTCTTTAAACCAAATGACATGAATACATAACAGAAAGTACCCCAAGGGGTAGTGAAGGCTATCTTATACTAATCTTTTGGGTTAATAAAAATATGATTATAGCTCGAGAATCCATCCATAAAGGGAACTAAGGCATGGCTTACAATTGATTCCACAATCATATCAATATTAGGCAATAAAAAATCATTCTTAAGTGAAGTTTTATTGAAATTGCAAAAATCTATGAAAATAAAAATTCAACCACCAGGTTTACTAATGGTGACTATATTTGATATCCAAGGTGAATAGTCAATCAAATAGATAAATCCAACTTTCAAAAGCTTCTTTGTCTCAAACTTGACTAATAAGGCAACCTTGGGATTCATTTTACAAATATTTTTTTTAACAAGCTTGGCATCAAGAAATAGAATGATATTTTGAAATACTACATATTCATCAATACTAGGCATGTCCTCATATGACCAAGTAAAAATATCAAGATAAGAATGCAATAAATCAAAATGTTTTTTAGAGTCTTCAATTGAAATACATTTTCCTATCTTAATCAAAATTTCAAAATATTTAGGGTACATGAAGACATTAGAAGTATCTACTTTAGGGATACTAGTATGGTCCTCAGGATGAGGTGCAAAAGTATTGTCATCTACATTAGATAAAGGAACCTCCTCATCAATACTCAAAATG
Organism: Sequoia sempervirens; assembly: GCA_007258455.2. Lineage (NCBI taxonomy): Eukaryota > Viridiplantae > Streptophyta > Pinopsida > Cupressales > Cupressaceae > Sequoia > Sequoia sempervirens. The sequence continues at coordinate 15,211 of VDFB02024115.1, forward strand.
GATTCCCCAAAATATGTATATCTATTCAAGAAATAAAGGAATCCTTGTTTACGGTGATAAGAAGGTAAATGAGAATAGGTACCTAATAATTCTTGTAGCACTTCTTTCAAATAGAATACATCTAGAGGAACTTAATTAGAGTCTACCTTATTTTCAATTAATTCAGGATGAACTAATTCAAGAGGAGGCTCAATAAAAATTATGTTGACAATTCGACCATGGTTTCCTCTTGGAATTTGAGTAATGATATCCAACTCTAATATTATGCCCATGAGAATCAAATTATATGGGTACTTTAGTACCTTGCTCATTATGTCCATAATCATTACCTCCATAACCATATTTAGAAAGAACATTTTAACCAATGCCATAATGTGTTTAAAATTCTTGGAAAGGAGGGGAATCAACATAAATAGCATCATTCCAACTACGGGTATCATACTTAGAAACACGGCCGCCTTCTTTCTTATCCTGAATACAAACACTAGCTTCCTTAATAGTAGCATGATTATCCTTATTAGAAGAGGTGTAACCATTCTCCTTAGCAAGATCACAATCATCTTCCTTAGTAGGAGGACAATTGGATTTTTTAATGGAGGTGTATGAGATCGTAAAAATGTCTAGGTGGATAGGATCTACTTTGTACTTTTCAATAAAGGATTTGATAAAGTCAAAGGATCCCCAATCATCACTGAGGCATGCATTCAATTCAAAAGAAGTGGAAGGGGTAGACTTAGGATTCTCTATTTTGGGATGATCTTCTTTAGGTAAATTCATCTCACTAGTGACTTTTAAAACAAGCACTACCAGAGCAGATGTCAACATGTTAGAAGATAACAAAGGAATAAAGTTCTTAAAACTAGAGGCAACCAAGTCTTTACCAATAGCTACTATTTCACACAAGTGAATAGCATCTTAGTTGCCCTTGATGATATTACTTCATTATTACCAATAAATTTCATAGAATGATGCAAGGTAGAAGTGACTACTCTGAAAGTATGAATCTAGGGTCTTCCTAAAAGAATGTTTTAAGTAAAGGTCCTAACATAGCATAAACTAGGGTGGCAATGGTAGCGGACCATCCCAACTTCAAAGGAAAGATTAGCATGCCTAGGAATTGTCGATCAACATTTAACGAACCCACGATGTACAAAGAAGAAGCAATAAGAGAAGAATAATCAATTTTAATTTCAGGTAATAATTTGATGCTACATGCATTAAGAGTTGAACTAGCATCAATGAGAGCACACCTAATACCAATGTTCTTAATGTTTGTTATTATCATTAGGGTAAAAGCATAAAGTTGTGTCACACTTTCAGCCAAATAAATGTTTCCGAGTGAAATATTTTCAGCTGGAAAGGTTTCGCCCGACTAGGTTTCAACCGAAACCATGTGGCCTATTATGTGGCACATAGGTTTTGGTCGAATAAGTTTTGCCCGAATCCCAAAAAATCAAAATTTTCCTTTTCCCGCTTTGAAACTGGCTTTGAAATTGGATTTTTTAATGTGTGAGGTTTCTATAGAAAGGGTTTCGATTGAAACCCTTTCTATAGAAATTTTTTCTGTCGAAATTGTCTATGTGGCATCTTAGTTGGTAGCCAACTCGGCTTTTTTCTAAATTTTTTGAAACTTTCAACTGTAGCTAAGTATTTCTTTAGTCAGAATGAGTTTTCTGCCAAAAAAAAATAAAAACCCTTTTGTAGAGCTCGAAGTGGAGAATCCAAATATATAATTTTTTAATATTTTGATTAGTTTTAATATATTTTATTTTTTAAAATAATGCAAGAAGGCTTTTAAAATGAAAAAAGAGGCTGATTACAAATTAAAAAAAAGATAGTAAAAATTATTAATTTTTTAAAATCTTATATGGGCCATAAGAGGAGAGAGTCTTCTTCAAAAGGGTATAATGTTTTTTTTGAAAATGATAAAAAAAATTGAAAACAGTTGATGGCCCATGAAAACTGTCAAATACTGACATTTTTTACTTTAAAACATTATTACGAGAAAAATATACATCAAAATTTTCTTTTTCTTTTTTCATGCACAATATATTGAAGTTACCTATTTGGAGAAAAAAATTAGGGAGAAATGAAGTTTTTTCAATTTGTTTCTTGACAACCTGTGAAGTCACTCTTTTCTAAAATTTTCAGCATTCCAAAATTTGTCCTAAAATTGATAAAAACATAATGAAAACAATTTTTTTTAAAATTTTAAAAATTACAGCAATAAAATTCATCAAAAGTTCTACATTTCATTAGTTTACACCATCTGGAATTCAAAACATAAAGACCACTTTTATGTGGTCGAAGTTCAAAAAAAAATTTGTTGTTTGTCGATTCCTTTACAAAGTGTGACACAAATTTGTGCTTCTACCCATTAAAGGATCTTCTTGATCTTGTACTCCAGAGATGGGATTTCATGTGGATAGAATTTAATATTCAATGAATCTACATGAATATGATCCATCAGTGCATTCACATCCATTGGCCTAGCATAAGAAGGAAATAAAATCTTTTGCAAGGCCTCCTAAAGCATTCCTTAGTAAAATAGAGAAGTTTGAAGCAAATCCCAAAGTGAGATCTTGGCGGGAGTAACATGAAGTTGCTCTATAAGATCACACTCACTAGGTGCTTTAGCTGCAAGTTTAGGTTCTTGAGGAAGGTTTGGTTGAGAAGGTGGTAAATTAAGGTTTTATTGATTCCTTATAGTATTGTAAGTGTGGGCTATAACTCTACAATAGGAAGCCTTAGATTGCATTAATCTCATGTAAAGGTATAGTGTGTTGTTTGTGATAGGAACCCCACAAATAGAATGAATTATTTTGAGAGATGGGCTATCCATAGTCATGTAAATGACTAGTCTCTTAGGTCTTTGAGGGGTAGTGGAGGCTACAACCACATTCATAGAATCTTCGACTTGTGAAGAAGAAGATAGTTTAGATGAAGAAGTTTGTTTATTAGATCTTTGGATAGAAGGAGACACCTTTAAGAAATCATCTAGTTCATCATCCAACATATCAAAATATTTTCTTAAGAATGTATTATCGAAAGCATTAAAGTTTTGAAGAAATAGATCTGACATTATTTCATTCATGTCGAGTTTACCAAAATGTAGAGTAAATTCGCTACTCTTCAGTCTCAAGAAAAATAGATTCTTCAAGGAGAGAATAGCCCTTGATTTCCTCAAAGTATAAATCTCAAGTGACAAATTAGAAAATAAATAATACTTGAATAACTAGATTGAATGAATGCTAAGATATTAAGTACAAGAATGATAAGTTGCTAAATACAAAAAATTGTAGATATAATTAGGATATAAATTATAGAATCAAAAAATAGAGAACTCGTAGATTTTTCTCCCAGAAGGACAAAGCCTCAGCCATTGATTAAAATGCACCATGGGGACATTTTCACCCCACCTTGTCATCCCTATCAGAACAAGAAGTAAGAACCTTAAATCTACAATACTCAGCTTCTCAAACTTGAACATCTGCACATATAAAGTATGAGAAAAAATGTTGGGGCTATATTGGGGCTTGTCATAGTCAAACATCCATTTTGGTGATTCCACCTCCATGGATAGCTAGATAAATAGAGATTGACAAAATGACATGAAATTAAAAGATGTGTGATAGAAGCAAACCCATTATGGAGGAGATCCCCTATCATGAATGTAATAGATGAGACAAATGGAGAATTGTAAATAGATGAGACAAAATAGACAAAAGAGCATTACTAATAACTTTTATGGCTCCCCTCTTGGCTTGATAGTTGAGATATGCTTACTTGAAAAAGATCCTTGATTGTTGTTGTGAAAATAATTTGATAGAGTTATGCTATGAAGAGAAAGAGAGAAAATATGTAGAAGCATAATAGAACAAGAGAGAAATATCAAATGAGAATAGGTGAGAATGAATGAGAATGAGAGTGAAAAGAGAGGTTTTATGAGTTTGGATGAGCAGGAAGATCTGTTACACTCACATTCCTATCATAATAGCATGTTTCATAGGAAAAGGATGTGAAATTCCCTCATTTGAAACTTGGAAAGTTTAGGGATACTAACACATCATGCAGATGTTTGTATGGTGTGATCATCCTACTCAAAACTTTACAAGAAATGAGGTATCCAGATTGTTAACACTTCATCGTTGTCCCCTATGAATTTGGAAATTTGAAATTCTAACTCAATAGGTTTGTCATTAATATGGTGAAGTGCCATAAATGCAACGAGCTAAATGCACAAGTGTGAAATTTCCACAGGGTGGAATTTTATGACACTGCTTTTTGCCCCCACTTTAGTGAGCTGAATTTTTAAAGAAAAATCAGCTACACTAAAATAGTTGAGAAGACATAAATACAAATTTGAGTTGGGAAATTAATTGTTAGTGTTCACATATTGTGAGTTGTTAACACAACTCACGTAGCTATTTGTGATAATTTGTTGAGATTGTTTGTTTGTTGAGTTGTTAAAAAAACTCTAATAATTAGTGAGTTGTTCCTAGTGTAGGAACTAAAACTCCTATAAGTATGTAATCCATTAATTGTATGATATAGAGAGTGAAGTACCATAATATTCGTGTTAAATTTTATGTAGCTTATGTGTCTCTCCCCAAATTTCTTATATGGTAAAAGATCATGTATTAGAAGATATCGGGGGATTGATTTTGCTATTGACCAAACCATATGTTTAGCTCAACGTATTTCCTTTTACTCATTTATGGTTGGAGCTACATTCATTGATAAATGACATAATCTGCAATTCGCAAGGACCCTATTGGGTGTGATCTACAATAGTGGCATGATCTATGGTGGTTGATATCTTATCTGCCCACATTAAATGATTAGATCGGCTAGCATATTAAGAGATTAGTATACTTGACAAACTTGTATATTTCTTTGGATTGGCCTCTATCTTGTTTGGCACCTAAAACCTGGGAGAATTTGATTGAGTTTGGAGGAAGAATCCGAGTATTTGTGTGGGTTGTGCAATTTTCATGCTTAGAGGTCTGAGAAGTTTGACCTAGACTTTAAGGCACCAAACCAGTCATGTGCCAATGATCAGAGAATCGACAAAATATGGTGTGTTTTTTTTATTTTCATCAATTTCATTTAAAGCTCTTAGCATCCATCGTGGGGCTTGAACCCATGACCACAATGTTCCATTCCCATTTTGCACCAAAATGGCTAAAGTCAATGGAAACTTTTAGTGGCAATGGCAGTTGCCTATGTTGTTCGAGATCGAGTGGCAGTGATTGGTAATAAACATTGTGTTCTTATGGAGTGTAATGTGAAATGTTTTCTAGTATGGGTATTTTAGATTTGTGATATGTATGTTGCTTTCTTTATAACTTCCCTGATGTATAAGCATAGTGGAAAACAAAAGCACCAGAGTAAGCTAGTTCATGGATCTTGAAAGGGTTTGTGGGAGGATCCAAAAAACCACACGAGGTGGATAGTTGATGGGTTTCTATTCATGTCCAGGTTTGTGGTAAACCTATGTGAAAACCATGAAAGTTTGATGGGAGGTTCCTTTCATTTTGAATCAAGATCATGACTCACAAGAGTTTGGCCTACTGCAAATGTAGGGTGTGAGTTCTTACCATATTCACACTAAGGGGGGAATGTTGGGAAATTAATTGTTAGTGTTCACATATTGTGAGTTGTTAACACATTTCTCACGTAGCTATTTTTGATAATTTTTTGATATTGTTTGTTTGTTGAGTTGTTAAAATAACTATAATAATTAGTGAGTTGTTCCTATAGTGTAGGAACTAAAACTTATAAGTATGTAGTCCATTAATTGTATGATATAGAGAGTGAAGCACTGTAATATTCATGTTAAATTTTCTACAACTTCTGTGTCTCTCCCCAAATTTCTTATAATTTGAAATTTTGAAAATTTTACATATTTTCCAAAAAGGATATTGTAGAGGCCATAGAGTTTGAGCGGGCAGATATTGGTAATTCCCCCACCATTCAAGCTTGACAAGGAACTACAAAGCCTAACCTGAAGTTTTAGCCTACAAAACTCAAGATCATTTTTCTTGTTGTGTGAAGTTGTGGTTGCATCCAAGGGGGATTGCAAGATACATGCATCGCTTGAAGCTTGGAATCCATCTTTTTATTCTTTGTACATACAACTTCAATTATCTCTAAAGGAGATGATGGGCTAGTGGAAGCTAGTCTTGATGTAATTTGCAAGGTAGTAGCCTTAAGGAGAGGTCATTATCAGTAGGGTAATTTTTTGAGCTAGACATGGTGAAAGGAGTCACCCACTCCAATATTGATTCTAAGAGCTTGCTAACAAATGGTGAAATAAAAGTTGGAGAGATTTGAATGATCAAAATTTGGAACAAGTGAAGTGTACCTCCCAAGCATTGGCTAGCCTTCTTCATCATTTTGAATATGAAGTTGGTATGGTCTCTATTGGGAAGTACAAGCAAATTCAATCTCAAGAGGATAGTACAAAAGTCAAGTTGAAAATCAAACAACAACTCTAGGATATGCTATTACATAAAAAAATCTCTTAGATTCAGGGACCTTGTCCTTGCTTTCAATTATAAGATCAATATTCTTTTAGTGGAGGGATCAATATGCTATTATAGAAAAAAAGAGTAGTATGATATGATAATTTCCTTCTCAAACTACGTAAGGTCTACAAAATGGTTGCATGTGGACAACCTATCCATGCTTATAAAATATATCTATAAACTCTACAAGTTGAATAAAGTGTATAGTGAGGATTAAATCTCAAATATAAAAATAACTATCAAAGACAGTTATTTAATTATCAAAAAATATTACAAGCCATTTAATAGTAAAAATGTAAAATAAAAAACAATTAGGTTGAAAATGGACATATTGCCTCTAGAAGCTTGCTTTGTTCGTTTGCACAAACTCTATATTATTGGTTTAGGATATATCCTTTATGACACATCATGTGATTATTCTCATTAATATCAAAAGGATCTCTCACAAGAGTAGCATGCAAAATGAATTTTTCACTTTCAACTATTCACCTTATTATATATAACCCTAGTATTCCTCTTTTACCTCTTCACCCCTATTAACCTTAGATTCACCATTCTCCAGATCCAATGTTCTTACATACAAAGACAATATTTTTAGGTACAATATATGACATGAGCATATTTTTATAAGCACTTTTGTTATGGTGCATTTAGTACCATAATTCTCAAGATGACATTTATGAGACAATACTTGTAGACAATTGACATAAAATCATATGATAATTATTTATTTTTTATAAATAATACCTATCTACCAGCCTATATATATATATTAATCTATATACCATTTGTCATTTTGTTCCTACATGATTTATTTTGCTATTTGGTACCCCTAATTTTATGTGCTTACATGAATCATATTAGATTTCAATTATTACTTTATTGTTACAAAATGCATATTTATGAGAATGACATCATGTTTTTACATTAAATATTTGTAATATTCTTATTATATTATAATATTTATAAGAATATCATTATATGCTATATTTTATATTTTAGAATGAATATTGTTATTGTATTTTTTTTATTTTTTAAAGTAGTTTAGTTTTTGAAAATTATTAATATAATATTGTTATATATATTATAATAAGTATTTATTACAAGTTATTTATTTTTAATTAAATATATATATATATATATTAAATTATTAGAATACTATATTACTAAAAAATAATTTTAGTTTAATAATAATTAGAATATAAATAATTTTCTTACAAGTTTTTTGCAAATAGAATATATATTCTATTAAATTATTAGAACAATATATTTAAAAAATTAAAAAAAAAAATTTAATTTAATAATAATTTAGAGTATAAATTTCTTTTTTAGGTTTTTCCAAATGAAATATATAATCCTATTAAAATATTATATTTTAAAAATTAATAAAAAGTTAATTTTAATTTAATAGTAATTAGAATATAATTTAGTAATTTGTTTTTAAGGAGAGACAAATTATTCCCTAAGAATATGCCACCCACTTAACTTTTCATTACAAGTTTAGAGATTTCATTATTATTTAATTACTATGAATTATTAGTTCCTGCCAAGGAACTATAGGCACGCCTCTTCCTTTTGAACTTCAACCAATGAAAATTGATTATTTTCCTTTATACATTATATTTAAATTTTTTTTATAAAGTTAAATGCATGTTTTTTAACTTTTCTAATTTTCAAAATTATTTCTCTTGAATATTATTGGCTCAAAACTTTTGAGCGATAAGGGCGATTTTCTCGGATCCATTATCAAAGTTGCGATTATAGTGGGAGATGGAAAGGGCGGGAGAAAATTAAAATTACTTTTAACTTAGCTATTCTATTTACATTTGTAATCTAAATTTAACTAAGTCTAAATGCTAATAAATTCCCCTATACTAATTTCTTAAATATTCTATGTAATTTATATATTCCCCTATACTAATTTCTTAAATATTCTATGTAATTTAAATTATATAGCTTAATTATTCAATTTGTTTATGCAATACAAACTTTGTTAATTCTTGATATTAATAAATTCAACTATGCTAATTTTTTGAAGATTCTTTTTTTGTTAAATAAATTTATCTATACATTCAAACTATATTTTTTAAGATTAATTTTTGGTTATATTAATTTTCATTTGCCTTTGATAAATTAAAATATATTTCTTGAAATCTATTTTATAATATAAAATCAATTAATACTAATATCTTTTGAAATTTGATAAATTGAACTAAACTAATTTTCTTTAAAAAAAATACAATATGAAAATAATTAATTTCTAGATAGTTTTAATATAATTACTTTTATAATAATTTGATTATTTTAATAATTAAATTATATTTATTTTGCTAATACTAAATTAAATGCTAAATTAGTTTGATCTATTTTATTAAAAAACTAAATTTACTAAATCTATTTACTTTGTCAATAAATAATAAATCCCTTTATAAAAACAAGCACTTTGTATTTTAAATTTTATTTCCTACAAATTCTTTAATTTAAAAAAAACCTTAAAAAAATTGTTTTTCTTATCATAAGATGGGTTGTTCAAAGCTTTCATTAAAATAAAAAAAATAAATAAATCATTTTCCTTATCTATTTAATTTAAGTATCATTCTTAAGTTTATTGGTCTATTATCAAAGATTTCTTAAAAAAACAACCAGTTTCTTTTTCCTTATTCTCTATTACAATTATAAACTTACGATTTTTTCTAGTTATTATTTTAAATTTCTTTTTTGAAATTTTAATATAAGCTTCTATTTAAATTCTTAATTTGTGGTTTTCAAAAGGTTTTTTTTAGCATGATAAGGCTTTTATCTAAATTCTTAATTTATTATTTTAAAGGGAAATTTAATTAACATACAAAATGATAAATATTTGGTTTTATCTATAAATTAAATATGGTTCTCAATCATTTTAAATAAAAATTTCTACTTTTCAAATAATTTTTCAAATTTCTACTTTTCAAATAATTTTTCTCATAACATGGATACAAAAAATTATCTGCACAAATCTCGGGCTCCATGGAAAATGTGGCCAGTTAATTCAAACCATTTAGTTAAATTCTCAACGGTTTGGTAGTTATTTATTTTTAATGGTTTTGGTTATGTCAACTATATTTTGCTCTCAAATTTATTGTTAATGGTTTTGGTTATGTCAACTATATTTTGCTCTCAAATTTATTGTTACTTCATTGTATCCTTTTTACTTATTTTGACATCAATTCCTTTTTTTTTGCATAGAAGCTTTTTTTTACTCTTGAGTTCTTTAAAATTTAATTGATTTTTTGTTGTCATTTCCATTCTTTTTGTTTCAAAGGTGGAATAATGGATGAGAATCATGGCTTTTATTTTCATTGTTTAAATTTGGTGGTTAATAATTAAAATAGTTTTTTTCTTAAATTCTTTTTACATTTCATTTTTTGTGTTTTCCCATTATTTTTGTTGGAGCATTTAGATGGATAGTTTCCAGTAGAAATTGATTTTTTAATTTCACTGCACTTGAAAGTAGATAGTGGCTTATCATCAATTGACTAGTAGGATGGATGAATCATGCCTTTTCCATTTTTATCCTTTTCCACCCATGTATGATATTAGAAAGATGGTAGAAAAAAAAATCTATGTTTGTTTTAAATAAATTTTTAAAAATCTTAATTTTTTTCTTCATACATTGGCTAGGCCCAATGAGTTAGGATTGGTGGTTTTTTTGCTCTCTGACTTCATAGTATAAATTTGCTTGAATAGAAAGGAATATTAGAAGTAGGTTTGAAAATTGTTTGCTTCCTCCCAAAAATTTGCATGAATATAAATGAAGATTAGAAGTAGGTTTGAAAATTGTCTGCTTCCTCCCAATTCAGCATGTCTACACTTTTGTGAATCTAAATATAGATGGTGTGGTAAACAAATGGATATGTTTTTATGAAGGGAATACTTTTTGGGAAGTGAGGAGTGATTTCTATAATTAGGGATTCAAGGGAAATTTTTCTGTTTATCAAACTGAGATGTAGTGTCTTCTTTATGAATATTGGCAAGAATGGGGTGGGGTATCTTCTTTCCTTTCTTTCTGCTTTTGGCATGCTAGAAACTAACATCTCTAGATACTAGAGACAAGGAATATATCAATTTCAATCCAATTTGCATGAATTTTGTTGGAGCTTGAAGACATGGTTTGCATCATCAAGATTTTTGAGTTGGAAAAGGTAGTTCAAACAGGAGAAATCCAATCAAGTTATATTTCCTTAAGTTTGGTTTTTGTTGATATAAGAAAAATAAATAATGAGAGTCTAAAAATACTACCCTCATTCATCTACCCCTTAGATAAACTAATTTATAGTCTCATTGCATGATTTGGCTCTAATATATGCCAAATATTTCAAATATTTCTTGTGGTTGGGATGACCAAAGGGGCATAAAGTCTTGTTTTAATGGTTTTCCAATTCAATATTTTGTTACCTATTCTTTGGCATCAAGGCCACCATAGACTTGCTAAGAGTACATTGCATGTTCTGACATGAACTTGAAGTTCCAGAGACCTCAAATAATATTCTCATGTGCCTCTTGAAGTACATTCCCAATCTCTTACCACACCACACACTTTAATACCTAGTTGGGCCCCAGCTTGAACAACAATCCATTGATCAGCTAGAAAGCCTTGGTTTCCCATGCTAACCTTTAGTGGTTTCTTGCTTGTAATTCAAGTATATTAAATGAGGTTCCATTAATACTTGACAAAAAATAGTGATCAACATTAATTAGAAAGATGCAACAATAAATATTGATAGAGGGAATCCATTCATATTTTTTAGGGAATCCATTCATATTTTTTCTCATCAATTTCTAAATTATTGAGTTTTGCAGACATTAGGCACCTATAAGAGGACTTAGGACTATATGCTTTCATTTTCATTTGTGTAGAAAATTGTAACATTTAAGCAAGGTGGTTATACATGACTCTATGTACAATGAAAGTTCTAAAGATCTTTGCTTTTTTAAAGATGTTTTTTTATCATATATGTTGAATGGTTAAGGAAATATTTGAACTCATAAATATTTAAATAATGCTGACAACATGTAAATTGTGCTTTCTTCATGGCCTAAAAGCACAACCAGAGCATCTCAGAATTTTGAAGTGAGCAAAATTCTTTTGTTATAAGGGTCATTTTCTAATGAAAAACAAAGTTGACTCTATCAATGATCAAATTCCTAAAACTATTCTAAAACTTTCTGGCAGGAACTTTGCTGCTCTGCAGCTCTTGTTTATTATTATTTTATTGTTTTCAATTAAATGTGTGGGATTCATTGAGTTGATTACTATTGTAAATTATTATTTCAACAAATGTATATATATATATATATATATATATATATTCTCAAGTAAGTGAAATAATTCTTAATTAAACAAAATACCTCTTGAATAAGTAAAATAAAGTAATTGTAAGATAAAATAAAAAACTCTATAATAAAGCTAACATTTATTTACTTATTATACAAAGTTAAAAGTGGAGTAAAATGCATTCCTAAAAATCATAAAAATAATAGTTCATTTTCATTTTTTCTAAAAAATAGTTCATAACAACCCAAAAATTTTAGCCAATCATGTGCAAGAAAAATAATTTTTAAAATTTATAAAGTTAAATATTTTACATGCTCACTTTAAAAAAATTAATGTTATTGGAAGAAGATAATTTTTTTAGTTTTTAGTCGATTAAAAACAAACTATTAATAACTAATTAACAAAACTAATAAAAATAGTTATAAACTAAAGTAATTCTCAAGTAAATCTAGAAATTTTATATTGATTTAAGATATTTATAGTGTTAATTAATATTCCTATTATGTTTATTAATAAATATTAATCATTTGACATGCAAATAGTTTTCAAAATTTCAAATCTTTGTTGGGTCATTCTAACTATTATGTCCTTGCTAATTCATTATGGTGGTAGGTTTGAACCTTTACAATGAAATTGTTGGTATTCATGCTAGTAACTTCATACTCCAAACCTTCACTAGGCCAATATGTTTGTGGACTTTGTGTCCCTACTAGACTACTAAGCTTGGAGGTTTGGACTATACATATAAATTTAGTGTGTTCATGTAGAGGATGATGTCCCTCATTTGAGATCTCTCCTAACTTAGACTAGGCTAAAAATTATCATGTTTATAGCCTATATGTGTGTGTGTGTGTGTGTGTGTGTATCAATATTCATACTATGTTTATTGTTAATTATTAATCATTGACATATAAATAATTCTCAAATTTAAGTTATGAGCTTTTTATTTATATTTAGGCCTTTGTGACATTGTAAAATGTAATAAAATAAAAAAGTTCTAAAACAAAATCTTTTTAATAAATCTATCATCTATAACTAATATTAATAATATATATTATTATATTAATTATTTCATCTGTATGGATGTCAAATTTAAGTTATGAGATTTTTATTTATATTTACTTGATCACAACATGAAACTCCTTAATACTATTATGCAATGAAAAATTTATAAATATTTTTAATCATATAAAAATTATCAATATAATCATGTTTGAAATATGTGTGTGGGTATGTGTGTGTATATATAAAACAGGGGATGGTAAATCCATCGTCAGCCATTCACCAATAGAAAATTCACTGCCAACAGGTTAAAACTAAATAACCATACTAAAAAAATGAAGAACCATTTCATCTGTCAACTCAAATGTAAAGGTAAAGACCAACCATTACACAAAACATAGAGAATACAAAAACTTCAAGAGCTGAAAAATGATGCCAAATGCAAATAACATGCAGTTGAAATCAAAGAATCATTGCCAACATGTTCTCAGTAGTAAGGTAAATATCTTCATATGCAAACAACAGAAATAGAGATCAAAATATACGTAGAAAAAACTTTTTCATTGTATATAAAAATACCCAGTTTGCAATGGCATCTTTATATTCCCTTGATCATAATATTTTACCTGAAATCTATATGCTCATATTTCAGGAAAAGACAAAAATAACCATCTTTAAAGGAAGACAAGATGTGTTTTCTATACATAAAAACAGTACGAAGTAGAACATTTCTCATTCCGCTAAAGGAAAATCCCAGTGAAAACTAACTAAAACTGAAAATCAGAAAGATGGTGAGCAATAACAACAACAATGGTAAAGCTCAACAATCATAGAAAGAGTCTAGTTATATACTTTTATAGGTCTTATAGGCAAAGCTGGCCTAAATGGCACTAAAATTGTCAGCGATCACTGTTTGAGGGATCTTTTATTGTAACTACTCTAGTGCCATCACAAACAAATTTGGAGCATGTTTCAATCTGCCCCCTTTCAAGTCCGACTAATGAATTACTTACCCTCTCCTCCACTGAACTGGCCCTTCTAATAGGCACACTTCAAAGGTTTCTCCCTTTTATTGAATATTTTAAAACTGAATAACAGATCAATGCAAAGGAATCATTGACAATGCATTTACAGTTGGTTAGGCCAACCTCAACTGTTCAGTCAAAATAAACAAATGATTTCCATCATTAGAAAAACTCGTAATGGATAGAAAATAATAGCAGAACCTCTGCTAATTTAAAATAAATTAGTTTACAGTATGCATGCCCCTGAAAATAAATGCTACAATTATTGGTCTCGTAAACAGATCAATAGAATACAAAATTTAGCATTTGATGTTTGATGTTTGCCATGTCACATTTCCATTCTACCTTGGTAATTCTGAACCATGGTTGCTCATTGAGGGATCTGAACTAACCATTCCATTCTCCACTGAGCCCACGGCCTCCTTCCCCTCTGATTCTATAAACTCAATCAAATACACTCCCCCATCAGTCAAACCAATAGCGAATTGGTTAAATTTATGTGGATGTGCAGAAATTGCAAGAGGATAGATATTGTCACTGCAGATGGGAACCAAGAAAAGTTCCATTAATTTAGGTTAGGTAGAGTTCAAGAAGTGTACCATAACATGTGCATAAATGGCACCATACCTGCTCGTGCCTGATGGCAAGTATGAAGAAGGAGGGACACGGAAAAGAGACCTTAAGACATCTGCATCGAAAACACCAACTACACCATCAAAGAAACTGGCATAGACAAGTTGGCTATCACACGAATATTGGGCACTTGAAATTGATGCAGCCATTGAATCCTGAGGTTCCCACTGCAAAAGAAAATAGCAAGTAGTCATTAGCTGTTTCTTCAAATCTTAGGCTCCAGTTTTCATTTATGAACTTAGTATAACTATAGATTGAAAATTTTAATGTCTTAAAGCAAAGCTCAACATATAATGTCTTAGCATTTATACAAGTGTAGCATCTTACATGGCATGCCCGTTCAAATCTAGAAAGATCATAAATTGCAATTTGGTTCTCCTGCACAACTAGCAAGTGAACCTGATCTTTGTGGAACTGTATTTTGCTCACTCCAACTGGTGATGATAACCTTTCTCCATGTGAATATACAAATTTTTCTTGCTGTATTTCCCATTCATCTAGGCTCCAGGCACAAAGCTGCCACCATAATATTTATCTCAATCAAAGCAGTGTTTTCACTACTTAAATGCCAGAAATGTAAACCAGTTGATTAATTCTCAGGGAGCTAAAATTGTTACCAGGCCATCAGCTCCAGCTGATATCAACAGATTCAAAGATAGCGAAAATGCCAGGCTAGTGATTTTCTTTTGATGTTGTCCTTACAACATCTTTTCGGTTTCCTGGTATATACACATGCAATGCAATATAGAACCAGGTCATAAATGAAAATAGGAAAAACTGCTAAATACTAAATGTTCCATGGTACCTCGGCCAATTCGGAATTCACATTGCGTATAAGAATTTTTGAGTTCTCCAATCCAAAAGCAACGGTATTATTATCCTTCGGATGGAGAGCAAAAGATGTTGCTGCTGGGGAAGGGGGCAACAATATTGATATAGGCTGCATTATGGTTTGCATTATCGCATCAGGAATCTTATACCAATCACCAAGAAATCATGAATTTAGGAATGAGCATCATTGGGATACAGATTTCTACCCATATCATGGTGTTCTTTAAAATGTTTTTGACATATAAAAGCAGAGTATTTATTCATAAAGATTAAGTATAAGTAGAATCAATGGCAAATTACCATATTTTCTGGCCTAAGAAATCTTTAATAGAAAAGGAAGAACATGATTAGTGAAGCAAACTATAAAACTACAACGAAACATATTCATTCTAAATGAACATATCAATTATCACCTTCAATTTATCCAGTTCGAGTAAGAACACCACTCCACCAGAAGTGGATAATACGTATTTGTCATTTTTTGACAAAGCCATGCATGAGATCTGTTTTTCTGGATCCTTGTAAATTGAATCATGTGTGGTTGGTTGATTAGCTGACTTGAAGAGCTCAGGTGGAATGGTAGTTGTTGCCTGAAAATAAGTTCATAATACTCGGTCAGATTAAATGCATAGATTCATTTAAAATAAACTGACTTCCATTTCAAGTCCAAGTAAGTTTCCATCTAAGAATCTGCACCTTCCCAGTTGGATTCCCCTCATTGCATGTCCATATCCATCGCTTGTGGGTAGCATTGGAGTCCAAAGCTAAGACGTTAGAGCCAGACTTTGTATAGAGTAATTGAACAATCTGTAGAGCACAATAAGGAAAATTAGAGGTACACAAGAGAACAAGTAAATGAGATTCTGCATTTCTCCTTAATAGTTTTATCTAGCATATAGAGGATGAGAGCTTGCCTTTCCCTTTGACATATAATCTGGTAATTTGAGAGACTTAAAGTGCATTGAATATGACACCCCTGCGTTCAACTTTTTTATCTTCTTTGCATCCTCATCTCGAAGACTTTGTTTGACATCTGTTGGCCGGATGTTGTCAGCATTGTTCTGTATATGTATAATAGTCATTGTAGTTAATTAATTATGGATTTCAAGAAACAATATTTTAGATGCTACACATTAGTATCAAATGAATATGATGAGAATGGAGAGAACATGATATGTTATTAAAACTATTTAGAATGTAGAAACAATTACACATGACTAGCCTAAAATAGACTACCCTGCACTCCACATCACAATTTTCCCATATCCTAACACAACCGTTAACATGAAAATAATTGACATCCAACTTAATATAAATTTTCAAACATCAGACCGCAATCAAGGATTGGATCACAATGTCTAAGGTTTTTCAAGTCTTCCATGAAGTCTTTAACGTTCCATCTTCTAGTGAATATCAACTCCAAAAGCTCCGTGGAGTTGATTTCAAACACAAAAATCCACCCATTGCCATTGCCCAATGACTAACTGGTGTACGATACTGCCAACAAATGGACCCGACTAGACATTCATCCTGACTCCAAAATCAAGGTATATTCAGATTGTCATCACCTTTTTAAAGATAGAAGTATGCCTATATTACTAAATTCACATAGAGTTTCATCCTGACTGAACCACCCAATCCACCAACATTTTTGCCTAACAATTTTCACATTATACTACTTCTAGATTTTCGCAAAAAACTGCATTTTATAGGCTAACATTTTCAATATTTATTTATTCATACATCCCACTTAAAAAATAGCTAGAGAAGGCTTTATCTTACCTAAAAGGAAGGACTACATCTTGTAATTGTCTAATATCAAATCATAGATTACCATCAAATTTCACCAACATAAGTGTTGAACAGGGTGGTCAAATTTTACGTGGACACTGTCTTATAATCTGGTTTTATATAACTGCAATACACCACATAGAATCTGAAAGGAAGCAAAGGTGCGGAACAACGCTTCCAACACTAATCTATGTGAGAGAGATTGTACAAATTCATACAAATCATAACTGTTACAGAGAAAGAAACGCATTCAAATACACACATAAAAGATTAATACCATAACGCACAAATTTACTAAGGAAAACCTTTCCAGGTAAAAAAACCCCACACCAAAAACACGATACTTTGTATTATCAGTAACAAAGAATTACAATACAATAGCAGCACTATGCTTCTCCAAATGTTCACCAATCTTTGACAAAAACAGGAATAATTTTGGCAGCACAACGTCTCAGAAATTATCAAGTGTTTCAATCAATACTCAATACACTAAGACCTCGAATTGTATCTCTTACAACATAATAGAGATATCTTCACTCATGCATTATTCGAAACATAACTAAAAGTGTAAAGTTTCAGTTACATCTTGAACGCAGCAATCACTCAAGTAGCAAGAAGACAACGGTTGGTGATAATTACAAACAACATAAAATATCTTTCATACATCGAATTTGACATTGTTAACTCCACCGTTGAATTCTCATCCACTGCTGACTGCAAGTGATAAAATATGCTTTATGCGTGATTAACAGTTTCAGTTAACTCTAAGTCTCCACCATCTTATCTCATCCACCACAGACTGCAGATTAAAATCTCCTTATGCATGATCGATAGTTTCAGTTAACTCCACTGTCACCATCTCATGCACTCATGTGTTTTAGTTATCCACCATTCATGCAAACAGGTTGAGACAATCAGTTATCTCAACATAATCAATATGAAAGACATCGGTAAAATATGCAGACCAATTTCTACTTCTAAGTTTGAATGAGATAATACTATTTTCTCTCAAATGATGCCTGATAACCCTTTATTTAAAATAGACAAAGTCCAAACAGGACATTGTGACTCAATCTTCTAGAGCTATGAATATCTAACTGCAAAATATAGCTTGATGGCTTAAATCCATTTTTTAAAATATTGTTTAAAAATTAAAAAAAAAAAATACTTCCATTATATATAAAAAGTATAGAATCTTAAAAACATAATCACTCTGCTTTTTAACAATCTGTTCACAAGAACATAACAATGACGTTGTACAAAAAATTGGATACTCAACAAACAAATTTTATTCATTGATTTTTCTGTTCCGAAGTCCAGGAGTTGTTATTATGTAATCAATCTTTATAATATCTGGTCTATATTCTGACACAGTATCAGTAAACTTAAGTGATTGTACAATAGTGTCCAATAATACTAAGGAGATTGGAGAGAGTGGCATTATAATAAGAAAAGAAGCAAGCAATCATGCACGGTGTGGCTAGCTTCAAACAACAATTATTAACCCTAAACAATTTTGCATTTCATATTCATACCAACAAGAATGGGATTAGGGTTGTTGAAATTTTGAATCTCCTTATCATCAACCAGAATATTTATTTTATATTGATCACATGTGACCTTCCATTTTCATGGTATGTTAATCAAAAACTTAAAAAGATTAGCAGACACATTGTATTTCATGAACTGCATGACCCAAGAAAAAGGCCACATAACATCGGAACTGAAGCTACTTACCACTGATGCTGCTGAAAAAATCTTTTCTAAGCAACTTGTGGTGCTAGAAAGTGGAGTACTTTGATTTACAGAAGCAACATGATTTACAATTGTGACCTGCATTCACATGATATTCATAACTGTTTTGTCATTGGCTGCTTGGACATGATAAGCATATGATCTAACAAGGTACCTTTGTTACTAGTGCCTCTACAGGCACCTTTCTTCTATAGAACAATTCATTTTTTAGTGTGTTAAGCTAATTCATTGATTGAACTATTAAACTGTAAATTATCATGTCATAATATACTCAAGAGCTATATCAATATTTCTACTGAAAATACTATAGAAAGAAATATATGGCAGGAGAGACAACACAACAAGGGACAAAGACGAAGCAAATCATTTTGTGCAATTAGAACAATCTTGGAATGAGTATGAAAGAACTTCAAAATCTACATCATACATGGAAAACCGTTCCTTACCTCATCAGATGGACCAATACGGGAACGCTTAACAACGTGTTCAGGATTAACAAATTGATAATCAATTCCAGTACTATTTGCAGTGGCTCTTTTCGTTTGTATCCGTAAACCTGTTTGAGGCATCAGCCATTAAAACATTTAAAAAAATATACATTGTCTGGTTCATTATTCCTTGCCACACAACAAGGTAGATTCTATTAGAGTTCAGAAATTAACAAAGAACAGTTATTCTTATTAGGAAACAAACATCCCTGAACACATAGTCCATAATGGCTAAGAGAAATTTATTGATTGAAAAAATCATTTTTGATAACTATGAAATATTTACCTGCATTTTGAGGTGGAAAAAGACTCGTTGTGCCAGAAGGTACAGGAGGATGTGGCATGGAAGGCTCAGAATTTTTCATCCATCCTGTAAGAGACAAGCTACAACTACCAGAGAGATCAACTCCATGTGGAAAAGGCTGCAAAATATCAGAAAAAAAGGTATATTGCTGAGAAAGAGGCTATGACATCAACAAATGCCTAAAAGTTGAACAAGAGAATAGTGAAGACATGAGGCTGATCTTAAATTTTTAAAATACTGATTGATAACACAACTTACAGCATGTGTAGGAATAGGGGAAAAGGGTACCCCTTTGGGAATTGATCCAACAATACAATTATTTGTACGAATTTGAGATACACCAAGAGGTGCACATGTGTGATCAACAAGCAAAGTTTTGATATGATGATTACAAGTATGGTCTTTGCAAACTTGATGCTGCCAATTTAGACTGGAAAAAAGGGCATTAAAAAACTTATGAGTTAGTTATAATGAGAAATAAAAATCAGACTAAATCCCTGCTTAAAGCACACAATCTGACCCTTAATGGGTTTTCTAATTCAATAATTGCACCCTCCAAACTGGTAGACTCATTTTCAAACATTTTGCAGACTACCAGTAAAAATGTGGACAACAAACATGAGATTTTCTTTATTGATAGAACTCCTAATCACATTACTTGATCTTTAGGATGATCCACCTCTGGAATAAGGTTATTGGTGTTAGATTAATTTATAATTACTATTAACTAGTTCTTTAGGTAGCTCAATCAAACAACTCTTATTTGAAGATACAATTTCAAGCGAACATATTAGATTTGTGGAAGTTTCCAGCAAATCTAAGATGCAAATCTTGCAACTATTTAAAAGGAATAATTCTTCTGAACCAGTTTTGGAAACTGTGGAAAAGTAAGGAGAGAAGTGGGACCTTTGATTTATGAGGACTCTTAATCTAGAAGTTTCAACATGTGGAAATGCCAACTTATTGCGAATTTCAGGGTTGTTTTCTATATGCCTTCTCAGCTCCAGAAACATCACTTTCCGAGTGGATGTTGCATCCCCACGTCTAGAAAGCTGCTCATTTTCCCTACATAAAGCCAACTCATGTTTTAAAATTAGAATCAATATGGAAAAGAGAAAAAGTGGAACAACATGAAAAAGTAATAAAAACAAACATTAAACAGAGTACTACCTGATGTTTCCCAAAGGCAATAACTGTGTGAGTTCTTTGTAAACATCATTATTAACACGTTCAAATACTTTGAGATCATTTCTAAGTATTTCTGCAGCTTTTGCGTAGTCTTTCCTGAAAAAGTGGAAAACTACTCAGACAAGATGAGCTGAAAAGCTCAATGCTGTATTATTTAAATACTGCTAAGAAATTTATAACCTTAACTCGTAATCTTGAAATAACTGTCTACAACATTCACAAAATATGGACAGACTAACTAATAATCCACCAACATTCTGGAATCTGAACCATGAAGAGTTTGATAATAAGAAGCAAGCGCTATCCCAAGAGCAAAATAAAAAAATATTGAACAGAATCACCAATTAACCTTACATCGAAACTACAAACCCAAAATCAAATTTTACGAACAGAAAAATGAAAGATATTCCAAAGCCCAATTTCCACAAACAAAGAAGGCTGAAAATTTTTCATTTGTTAATCATTAGAAGTTGAAAACATAAACTGGCCTAGTGTTCATGCAGGAAATACATTTAACAACACATCCAACAAGCAGCAATACAGATCAAATTCCAATAGAGAATAATGCTTACATGTCCAATGCTTCTAAATATTTCTGTTTCCTGATCTCAAAGAAAATTTTCGTAGAGTGGCAATTCTCTTGTACTTTTGTAAAACTTGAGAGATAACACTCAACTGTATCCCATTCTCCTGCCAGAACTAGGGATTCAAAATACTCCATATTGAAGTAGCAACCAGACTCTTGTTCCAACCTAGGCAATACAAAATCAAATTACAGTAAAGATCAAAAGTAGACAAAAAGATAGTTGTGGTATCTGATTTGCAGTATCATGCTAAAACAAAACCATGCTCAAGCAGCATCAAAATTACCAGAATTACACAGATAATACTTACTTGTGTGCCGTTTCGTTGAGTCCCTCCTCATCCAGAAATTGCAAAATGAGGAACACCAAATCGCGGTCCAATTTGGTGCCCATTGTAACCGAACTGGAAAGATCTGGCCCAATAATCTGATCCAATTCACTCATCTTAAACCAAATCAACTCTTCCTTTTCCTCCTCCTCCTCCTTGACAAGAGTCAATAGCACCTGTACCATCAGAAAGGAAAGTGAACAATACTTAAATTACAGATAAAAACAAGGAAGAAAGATTTATTTAACTTTAGATGGCAATTTTTGAAAAGGGCTAATCATTTCATCCCTGCACAGACCATGGAACCCAAGTCTTTGTGATCCAAAGCAGCCAAATTTAAATAAATAAAAAGCTGACAATAAAATGAGGTTAAAAAATATCGAACTCGAAACAACCGTATATTTCTTTAAAAAAAAAGAAAGGCTTTTACAATGGACCTCAGAAGGAAAAGAATAGAGTTACTCATTATTTGCAAAATCTTCTGGCCTTTATACTGGAGATCTCAAAAGGTAAGTTGCATGTTTTCATAGTGTAAACCTATGCTCAAGTCTTCAAAAGACATTTTACATACTCATTAACACAGTCAATTCTCCCTGCGTCTTACTCCAGCTGACCACTGGGTAAATTTAACAGCATACAGAACATACAACAACAGAGCAGGCCAGGTGAAAGTCTATAGTATATTTAACTTGGCGCAAGCTTTGAAAAAATATAATCCAGTAAATTGAACTGTTGCTAGAAATCTAGAGGCTGCAAGCTCTCCAAAACTTAAATCTAAGTTTATGACCTAAATCTCATCCAGCATCAAGGCAAGAGTGTCCTTCTGAACATGGAGGTATCCTAAAGCAAGGGGCACTCCACAAAGGATTTAAGAAACCAGAAAAAGTAATAAATGAATAAAACTAATTAGCTGGTTCTGCCATTCCAGCATACCGCAAGACCACAGAACAGAACACCACAAGAAGCAAAAAGCATGTAAGAGAAATAGAGTAAGCCACATCAACATGCCTAGAGCTAATTTCTCTTTTTATTTCTTCTGCTGCCGTTGCTAGTACAATTGTAGCTCTGCTTGGTTGTAGCGTTGCTGCAATCAAAAACAATGAAAGGAAAGCTCGTGTAAACACGGTGAACGAAGCCAAATACACGGTGAAAGCTCGTGTAAACACGGTGAATCGATCCACAGAATGAATGAAAGAGAATGGAGTGATGCCCACTATATAACGAAGCCAAATGTGAATTCCCCATCCTTGAACTCATCACTCCCCCAGTCCAAATCAATGTCACCCTTCCCGAAAGGATTTCCCCCGAACTGCGATTATTTTTCAAATAAAACAAAATGGAAAGTCGTTGAATTTTATTTTTATTTTGTGGGTCGTATCCGCGCGATTATTTTTCACCTGCCTGATAAGTAGTTTGACTTATCGTTGAAAGTTCGATAGATATTTTATAGTACCGAAAATCGAAACCGAAAGGGACAGATACTTTTTACACGCTTTGTGGATTTGCCGGGAAAGAACATACTTCTGCCCGGAAAACATTCCCGGTATCACTTCCGACGACAAATACTGGTCACTTTTTGGTTTTGGCACGCGCGTTTTGTTGACAAGATTAGGATGAGCTCTTTTAATTAATACAATCGAATTATATTTAATATTGGGATTTAGTTTTTATAAGTGGATTAAAACATGTTGAGTATAAATAGATTTATTTGTGAAATTTATTAGTGGAGGCAAAGTTATCTTAGGCAATTCTTCTTGACGCGTCTTCTCCTTTTTTTAATTTTAATTAAATTATTATTAGTTATTTCTTTAAAGAAATAAAACAATAAAATAAATAAATGGGAAAAAATATAATATTTAAAAATATTTTATATAAAAAATTAGATTTAAAAATATAATTTTAAACTAAAATGTTTTTAATATTAATTATATTATTTTTATATGAATCTTTTCTTATTACATTTTACTATCTATTATGAGATTGGAAATGAGATGGAATGTAGACAAGAACTATTTAAAATTTGGAGAAAATAAGGATGAAGAGAGCATAGAATAAGTTTAAGAGGAATGAAGGTAGGATATGACAAGAACATAATTAAGATTGAATGTATTTTCTATCTAGCATTCTAGACGTCCCAATTTGGTCATGTTTATTAATTAATTAAAATTCAAAATATAACAAGGTTTTGAATTTCAATTAATTAATAAACATAGTCAGATGTGCATCTAGAGTGTTGGATAAACATTGTCAAATCTAACCAAGAGTGAAGGACAAAAAATAAAGAGAAAGCTAAATGGTTGTCGCTCAATTTGGTTGAGCACAAATGGTGAGGGTGATGATATGCGATATAGAAGTCATCAACCAAGGTTCAAACCCCCTAAGGCACGCTTGAGCCAAGTTTAGCCCTTGGGCGACTTTAACAGACTAGATCCCCTTACATGTGGCTTCTTAGTCAAAGGCAACTTATGGTTTAGATCTATGCTACATCAAATTGTTGTAATCCAATATATAAAGGAAAAGATGCTCACATCTATGTTATCCAACTTCACAAAAATTAGAGAGAAAAAGGAAAATTAAATTCAAAGTATAATATTAGAAGGTTAAAGTGTGTAGACATGTCTTAAGCCTATGAACGCCATGTCAATTTCCTTTATTCCTTACATAATTGAATAAATTTAATTTTTTTATTATTGTCTAAAGTCACATTTTCCTATTAATTAAATAATTTTAATTATTTAATTAATTCATGTCTTTTTTTAGTTCTTATTACATCACTAATGTCCCCTTCTCTATATAATTAAATAAATGCTTATTTATTTAATTATTGTCATTTTCTACTATAATTAAATAATTATTTT
This sequence comes from Sequoia sempervirens, assembly GCA_007258455.2. Lineage (NCBI taxonomy): Eukaryota > Viridiplantae > Streptophyta > Pinopsida > Cupressales > Cupressaceae > Sequoia > Sequoia sempervirens. The sequence goes on from VDFB02024115.1 coordinate 39,842, forward strand.
AGTTATTTAATTATTCATTATCCTCTTCTTCTATAGTTAAATAAATTTTGTTTATTTAATTATTTACTAATTTGTCATTTTCCTCTACCTTTGAATTAAATTATTTTTTAATTAAAAAGTCAACCTTCCCTTTTCTTCTATAATTAAATAATTGTTTTAAATTATTTTATCATTCAATTTCCCTCCTAATTATTTAATTCACTCCAACCTCTTTTTCTCTACCAACCTCTTTATTCGTGTCATTCTTATATGTTCACATCTCAATTAACTTCCACCCTTGATTGAATCAATTTCTAATTTAATCTCAACCGTTTATCCTTAACCAAACCTTATCTTTGCCATAAATTTGCCCTAACCCTATTTCATTGCTTCTCAACCAATCTTGGCCATTGATTTTCCTATCATATTAGCTTTTAATCCTATCCCTTCATTCAAATTTAGTTTTCTATAAAAGAATTAACATTTTTGGCTAATTCAAGTACATGTTATTGCATAAGAGCACAAAGTTTTTTCACACTTTCAAGCAAACTTATCAGCACAACTAAATTTAACTATTTCTAACTAAAAATCAATGTTGGACAAGCATCTAACTAACATTTATGTCAATTTCCTTTATTCCTTACATAATTGAATAAATTTAATTTTTTGATTATTGTCTAAAGTCACATTTTCCTATTAATTAAATAATTTTAATTATTTAATTAATTCATTTATTTTCTTAGTTCTTATTACATCACTAATGCCGCCTTCTCTATATAATTAAATAAATGCTTATTTATTTAATTATTGTAATTTTCTACTATAATTAAATAATTATTTTAGTTATTTAATTATTCATTATCCTCTTCTTCTATAATTAAATAAATTTTGTTTATTTAATTATTTACTAATTTGTCATTTTCCTCTACCTTTGAATTAAATTATTTTTTAATTAAAAAGTCAACATTCCCTTTTCTTCTATAATTAAATAATTGTTTTAAATTATTTTATCATTCACTTTCCCTCCTAATTATTTAATTCACTCCAACCTCTTTCTCTCTACCAACCTCTTTATTCATGTCATTCTTATCTCTTCACATCTCAATTAATTTCCACCCTTGATTGAATCAATTTCTAATTTAATCTCAACTGTCTATCCTTAACCAAACCTTATCTTTGCCATAAATTTTCCCTAACCCTATTTCATTGCTTCTCAACCAATCTTGGCCATTGATTTTCCTGTCATATTAGCTTTTAATCCTATCCCTTCATTCAAATTTGGTTTTCTATAAAGAATTAACATTTTTGGCTAATTCAAGTACATGTTATTATAAGAGCACAAAGTTGTTTCACACTTTCAAGCCAACTTATCAACACAACTAAATTTAACTATTTCTAACCAAAAATCAATGTTGGACAAGCATCTAATAACATTTATTTTAGCTAAGTTAGATACTTCCACAAATTTACTAATACAAAAATATATAGAGCATCACTTTGAGTCCAATTTACTAATACAATAATTGAAAAAAATATGATGCACTAGATAAAAAAATCTATTTCAAGATGGTATAATTTTTTTCCATTTTAGATAATTATTTAATATGAAATTTATGTCCGATGGAAACAACATTTTTTTGATTATTTTAATATTTATTTAAAAATATATATTTATCAAAATTTGAAAAGAAAAAAAATCCATGCACTAAAGTTTCAAGTTAAAAGTACACACAAAAAATTTTAAAGAAAAAAAAAATTACTATAAAAAGTTTGACGTAACATGCAACTTCATTTTTTATCATTTTATCAGCAACTAAATTATAGTGTTAATTTATTAAAAACTAGTTTAAAATCATCACTAGGCTTATTATTGCATACTCAAAATCTGAGGGAAAACATGAGAAGGACAATGGAGGTGAATCAACCATGGCATAGGAATATTGGTAATATTTCTTTCATATTTTATGTTTCTATGTTCATTTGTGCTTCATTGGTGGTTTAGGGCCTTTAAGGTTTGAGTTCTATTGATTCATGTCTTTTGCTTTAATTTTACCCTATTCTACATTGGTGAACCTAATGTGAACTAACTAGATTTGGAAGAATTTTTAAGAAAATTTGAGTTTCGGGTTTGCAACACATTTGTAAGGCCGAACGACGCATTTGAGAAACAATGCAATGCATTTGTGGTACATCATGACACATTTGATAGATAATGTGACACATTCATGTAGATAGAATACCACATTTGTGGCATTAAGAGCCGCATTTGTTTAACTATAAGGAAAATCATTTCATTAGTATATTTTCAGTCTTTTCTATCATTTCTCAGATTTCTAGTTTTTTATTTTTGGATCTTGACAGAATAATCACACTATTTCTATTTCAATATTTTCCAAATTTTTCTAGATTTGAGTGTTTTTGCAACTTTCAAGTCATGCACCATATTTGTTTTGATTGTGAGCCTTAGTCGCTATTTGGTACACCATAGTCACTATTTGGTTTGCTATAGTCGCTAGCTAGTTTGTTGTAGTCCTCGTCTGGTTCATCACATTTTTCCTAGAACAGTGAGCCGCATTTGTGACACTCTAACCCACATTTTCCTATTATTGTTAATCATGGTTTTAATTATGATTTTTTCATTTTTTCTTTTTCTATTTGGTAGAATAGAGATTTTTGTGTTACTAATATTTGGTTGGCAGCTTGTGGCGTTCATGGGGACAAGGCATTTATATCAAAGACTACTAATCCATGTTCTTGGAGGGCTTTATTTTACTTTAATTTCTAAGTAGGAACATTTGGATTTCATACCTAAAAAGAACCAAGTGTCTTTGAATTATCACATTTTCAATTTGGGATTAAAAAGAACCATTGTTTGTCTTGTTTGGTGATTTTTTTTGTGTTTTGAGGTGTGTATGCTCTTCCCTCACATTTTATGTGATCTTGGGAATCAAAAAATCTTCTCAACACTTTCACTTTCACACCATACATTTGGTTTCTTAAAGGTTAATGAACATTTTCCAATGTAAGAAAATACATGTGTATGCTCTCTCTTCACATTTTTATATGACCTTGGAGATCAAAAATATTATATTTTTATCACTTTTGTTATAACCATTTAGAAAGTATTTCCTTTAGAGAAGTAATCACTCTAAGGGGTGCGACCCAAAGTAGTTTTTCCCTCAAGCTACTATATAAAAGGATGAGGCCAAAGCCAAGTCCAAACCGATGTTAGCCTTCGTCGTATAGTGCCAATCTAAAAGGGGAGATACCCACACTTGTGTGAGGTATTTAGGTCCCCAAGTAGGGTTGGTTAAAGCATCAAGTGGCTTGTTGGATGCTAACAAGGTGTCAAGTCCCCAAGCAACAACTAGAAACCAATTAGTTAGAGGCCCACCCTTATTGATTGAGTTATTTTTGGTTTCATTCTTAGTGCAAAGGTGTATCATCACACCTTGAAGTTACTTACCATATGGCTCCCTTGTGATGAAATAGAAATCCTTGGCTTAGCATAAGCTACTTTTTTACTTGTAGCTTTCAGGGGAGAGGGTGATTGGGTCATCCTTCTAGTCCCACATGCCCTTATCTATCCTTTGTCACAAAGATAAGAGTGAATACACACCCTAAAGGTGTCCCTACACTTGTGTTGAAGGAGATTCCAAGTTGTGGGCCTAAGATTTACTACCATTGGCCATTGACCTTAGGGTAGGATGTTTTTTATGTGTGTGAAGTGTTTTCAAATTATGATTAGACCCATGGAAATTGGGGTGAATAACCCTTGAGCATACACATAACACATAAAATATGGTTACTCAACAAACAAGACTTGTCTTTCATATTGTTTGTTGTGTTTGAAATCACATTTCATTAAAAATAAAGATGAAAAGTCAATCCAAAACATTTCAAACTAGATTCAGACACACTGTTCACCATATGTACAGACTATAAGCTATAATTACTAAAATAAAGCATCACAACTACTAAAAATTGTAAGCCACATTTGCAAGACAATAAACCACATTTGATATATTGTGAACTGCATTTCATAGTTGTCATTTTTTTTGGTAAATTCTGGTATAGTCTTATTTTGGGAAAATTCATTATATTAATCATCTTATTCGACTACAGACTTGCTCATTTCATACCATTCATTTCACTCCATTCATATAAGTTGTCATTGTATTCTTTAGTTGCATACACCTTAAGTCAAACCTTAGGTTATTCATTAGTTGCATACACTTTTGCAGGCTTTAAGCTAGGGAACTTATCAAACTTTGGATGAAATCACTATCACAAATTTAGATTGTCTTGGCATTTTCTTTTCATCAATAAATCTTTGTCATTTAAGTTGTCCCTTTAAACTCATAAGTCTAGTTTGAGGTCCACTTTGTCAATCATAATCATTTTAGTCTATCCCTTTTAAGGTCTTGATAATCAGGTTTGGGTACTTTGTACTATCTTAGTTTGGTTAGTAACCTCCTCTTAGGTCCACAAAAGTGCTTAGCCTTCATTTTCATATCATAATTTTAGTCATTCCACATCTTTCATCATAACATCACATTTACATACTTTAGTCTTAGTCCTACCATAGATTTAGGATCATAGTGACATTACCATATCTCAATTTCATCTATTGTTCCTTTGTACCTTAATCTTTGCCATAGGTGCATCATCATTTGGTATTTATTATATCTTGAAAACCTCAAAAACATAGCATATTTGCATACCTACCATTGCATTATCATTCCTTATACTTCATATCCATTCATTAATTTTCAATACTTATATGGTCCAAATGAGATCACAAAGGGAAATAAAAGAAATGGACTACACCAATGAAGATCCCTTTTTCAATCCTACTAGCAACATGAAGTTTGGGTCAAGTCCTCCAATGAGACACCTAAGAAACAATCATCATTTTCGAATCCTTTTGAAAGATTCATAATAAAAGACATCCAAAGACCTCTAATTGAAGAGGAAATTGAGGCAACAACTCAAGACCCTAGTGTGACATGGTTTGTAGATGAGATGGTAGCACAAGACCCACAATGATTCCTAGAAAAAATGTTACAAAGTGGAGCTAAATTTCCTCATGGTTTTGACTTTAACACACTTTCTACAACACCAATCAATGAGACTACACAAAACCAAGGACACAATGCATCTACTCCTAATCACACTATTCCACAAATACATGCTACTATGCCATTAGGAGGGACAACATAAAACACCACTATTTGGAACACAAGGTTCACAAGCTATGACACAACCCCCTATCAATACATTTAATCCATTTGGATCATCATCTAATGCTATAGGGGCTTCATCATCCAATCCTTTTTCAATGGATAAAAGCAATTCAAACAACAAAATGTGAAAGGTTTACATTAGTGGGCCTAAGCCATAGATGAACACCACGCAAAATACCAATTTTCTTGAGCACCAACACATCACAACAAAGTTATCCTACAAAGCAGCACACAAGGGCCTTTTCAAAAATATGGAAACCAAAATCCACATGGTTAAACAAGTTCAAGTCCATTACAAATGAAATTTAGTATGAACCCTCCACACATCAAACCAAATTCCAACTTACACTCCCAACATCCAAAAAAAATATTCCTACTTTCAATCATAACACTCAAAACCAAAATCCATAACACACATTTAGGATCAACACTAGTTCATCCACCCCAAACATTGGATTGTAAACTCAAACATGGGCCCATATATCATAATGTAGTTGTAAATGTGGTGGACACATCATTGAATCAAGTTGATGTCTTGACAAACCCAATTCTTGCACTACAAAGACAAGTGGACAACATGCAAATATCAATAAGTAAAATGTACTCCACACAAGATTTGTGTCCATATCCTTTTGACAAGAGCATATACATGCCTCCTTTCCACACAACTATGTTATTTTGAATTTCATCAAGTATAGAGGAAAGGGAAGCCCCATTAAACATGTGAGGGAGTTTCACATGGATTGCATATACATCACATTTTAACACATATACCTAATGAGATTTCCCCAAGAAGCCTCGTAGGACAAGCATTCAAATATTTTTCCCATTTACCTATAGGAATAAGAACATGGGATGAACTAGCAAATAAAATTTATGATAGATTTTTCTCACAACATCAAAAGTGACATTATTGTAGCCAAATTATGTCATACAAAACAAGAAGAAGGTGAGGAATTCATAACATTCTTCCAAAGATGGAGAAGCTTGGCTAGTCAATGTCCTTGTGAGATACCTGAAAAATAAAGGGTTATCATGTTCATTGAAATTGAAATACCAATTACAAGTCTATTGTTGTAGTCTGTTCCCTGACCTCATGGAGAAAGGAACTACCCTTGAAAAGGAACTCATTTCAAAAGGGGAAATAAAAACTTTCAGCAAAAATCAAAACTCCCAAAGTACCTCGAATGACAAAAGTAAGTATTTGACTTGCAATTAGAATGTCACAAATGACGAAGTTATCAATGCAAATGCAATGCACAAAGCTAGTCCCACAATCACCCTTAAGGGACCTAATGCATCAAACAAAAACCATGTGTACCTAATAAAACAACAAATGCAATCCAAAATAACCAAGGTGTGGACCTCAAAGGAAATTTCAACCAAGACAAAAGTACACTCCCTTAGGGAAACTGATCAAATTCGTCTTAAAACAACTTTTACAGAAAAATGTCATACAACTTCTAGAGGTGAAAGACTATAAACAAGGGTCATTTAAACCTTTATGGTGGGATGAAAATGGCTTTTATGACTATCATTGGACAAAAGGACACAAAACTTCATCATGTCAACAACTCAAGAACATAATTTAGGACCTTATTAAAAATGGTGTCATAAAGGTAGATAACCAACAAGTGACCTCGAATAGTGATCATAACATCATTAAAGATCTTTTGCATGACCTTGGGATGGGGAAAGCCTCTAGCTCAAGTAAAAAGACCGATGCCCAAGCTAAATTCACCTATGTCACCTATGACTATACTATAAGTAACATTTAGGCCTCAGATAACCATGTCAATACCATTATCATTAAGAAACCACCAAAATGTGCAATCACAACGTGACGAACCAAGGTAACCTTTTTTGACCAAGACTTGTTCTCATAGAAATCCAACCACAGTGACCCTTTACACCTAGAAGTATACATCAATAAGTATACAATCAAATGATTCCTAGTAGATGGTGGAGTTGGATTGAATATTTGTACTCTAAAAATAGTTATGACATTAGGTTTCTTTGAAGCTTGCATGGAATCCTCAAAGAGTATTATCATAAAGGCTTATGATGATGCATGACACTCCTCCAAGGGCATCATATCACTAATTATAAGAGTTGGGCCCACTATATTAGATACCACCTTCAAAGTTTTGTACTTGGATATCCCCTATAACATCATCCTTGGCCAACCATAGATTCATTCTATGAAGGTCGTCACATCCATGTATCATCAATGCTTAAAGTTTCCCCACAATGACACTAAGATTACACCAGCTGGAAATCTTGATCCTTTCTAATATTGCAACAATCTAAGAGGAACACTTGAGCAACAAGTACCAATCAATCAAGAAGGTTCATCATCTGCTTCATCAGGCATTACATCAATCCCTCCACTTTAACCAAAGCATTCACTTCCAAAATTCCATCTTCTGATCGTAAGATCCAGGTCCAAGATAAGGGGTGTGGAGAGTACTAGGGTATGTGCATGATCATGATGGGCCAAAAAGTGGCAATATGATGGGTATGTGGTTGATGACTTTTTTTTAATCCAAAATTGATGAAACGAAAAGGATTTTTAAAGGAGATTCTCATCTTTCCACCAATATAAATTATGCTTTACATTGAATTTAATAAGTAATTATTATTCATTTTCTATTCAAATTACGACTAAAATCTTGATTGATAGACTATTTGAAAAACATATATAGCTTTCAAATGGTATCACATTTTTTGAATCCAAAACATGCGTCACATTCTATGCTTCACATACTATAGGATTAAAAAAAAGAAAAATTGAATTTCATTAAGTTTTGACCAAGTTAAGGTGGTCAGACATACAAGTTTTTTATATTTTTTAAATGTTGTAATAAAAAATTCATAATTAATTACTTGGAAAAAATTACAAAAAAATACGTGTCACATCAGAACATGAGTCCTCTACGTATATCTAAAATATTTTTAAAAATATTAAAATTTTATTGTGGTTAGGGTGGTCAGACAGACACCTACTTCTTATTTTTTCCCTAAAATTTAAGTACTACTGCATTGAAATTTCAAATTTTCACCAAATAGATTTTTTTTTTAAACAAACCTAGTAGTTTAGAATCTACATTCAATTTTCTACAGATTCTATTCTTACATATTTTTGAAATAATATAGATAATGTATTCAAATATTTACATCAAGTTGCCTATCTCTGATTTTTCTGATTTTTTTGATTTTTTTGCCACTTAAGGGCATGTTTTTTCCATGATGATCCTGCACATACCCACCATATGAAGACATCTTATTGTATTAGTAAACTTCCTACATCACCAAAATTTTATGGTAAGCCATCAACCATAAAAAGGAACCCAAGGTCACTATTTGAGCATCTCCCACCACAACTTTCACAAAGTGGGGAGAGTTGAGTAAATAAGATATTAATGAAGAGGACATCTCCACATGGTTATATAAGGAAGAAGAATACATTGAACCCAAGCAAATCCAAACCAAACAATATGGTAAAGGCTTTGGGATCATGAAACACAAAGGTTATGATGGACACAATGAACTTGGTTTGCACAAGAATGGGATGACAAAACCTTTTCTACCATCCAAATGAACAAAGAATATAGGGATAGGGTACAAACCATTAAAATTGGGTGCTCATAGTACTAAAAAAATTTTCGAGTGAGGAAGTGAGTGATTCAAAAGATATCGAGACATCCTAGGATTCCCATATCAATACTGACTCAAATGAGTGGGAGTTGTACTCTTGCACATATAGTGATTATGACCTAGCCAAGATAGTCCAAGAACTTGACCTATTTGACCCCTCAACTAAAGGAAAATCTTGGATTGATTCCTTCTAAGATCTTGATAATACTTCCATTTTCACACTATCTTCCCATTCAAAGAACCTTGACAATACTGATGATGGCATGCCTCTAGTATACTCACAATTGATAGACTAGGACCAACAAGGACCACCGAGCTTAGACATATTTGAAAATGATGAAGCAATAGTCAATTTTATAGGATTACATGAAGAAATAGCTTACAAAGATCATAAAGTTGTTTTTACCATAGATCTTGACAACATGATCCACTTTTGGGATTCTATCCCAGCCTCTAGTCACAAAATTGAAAAATAAAACAAAAAAATTAAAGGTCTCTAAGTGAAACTGAAAGGAACATCTAGACCTAGAAAAACTAAAAAAGAAAGGACATATCCAAAATTGAAAACCTCTCTAAGGTTCCCAAGAATGGAGGGTTGGAATCACTTCCCATAAATCAAGAGAAATTTCTCATGCTAGTAGAGAAGTATATGGAAGTAAACACGGGCACTGATGAAAATCCTAAGATTGTCCACTTTGCAACATCTTTGGTAGAAACAAAACAACTAGAGTTCCATGCCTTCTTCAAAAAAAGAAAAATAAAATTTTCTTATTCTTTATGCTGACATGCTTGGTTTGGATCTCGAGTTGGTTCTACATCACTTGCCATTGTTCCATGATGCTAAAACATTCAAACAAAAACTAAGGAAAATGCATCCTCAAATTTCCCTACTAGTAAAGGCTAAGTTAAGTAAGTTACTTGATGTTAGCTTCATTCAACCTATTGACTATGTAGAGTGGATTTCTAACCTAGTACTATTGACAAAGCCAACAGGAGGAATCTACATATGTATTGATTTTCGAGATTTAAACAAGGCATGTCCAAAAGATGACTTTCCCTTGCCAAATATCAATAGTATAGTGAACTTAAAAGTAGGATACAAGATGTCCCCCATGGATGGTTTCTTGGGATACAATCAAATTAAGATAGCCTTTGAATACCAACAAAAGAAAAATTTCACATTTGCTTGGGGAACATATTGCTAGAACATCATGCCTTTTGGATTGAAAAATGTCAAAGCAACATATCAACTAAAAATTCTATGAAAAAAAACTATTACCTAAAACTTGGTTTGAGATGAAAAAACTAAGACAACAATTAATTTTAAAATTTAACACTATACATGAACTTATATTAAAATTGCATAAGGAAATTTGATCTGGATACATTAATTATTTTAACAAATTTTATATGTTATTAAACTTTCTATGTGGTTATAAACCTAATATCTCCAAATCTTCAATATCAATAGAAAAGTTCTATGTCTTCAAATCTTCCCTTCACAACTAAAACCAATGATCATACCTATCAATTCCTTTGTTCATAATGAACTTAAATCCCCCAATAGCAATCTAGCGATTGAACCATGAATTAAAAAATTTATTCACAAGGGCTTCATTAATGCCCTTAATTTCCTAAAAAGAGGGGAAATCCCACCTATGGAAAGGATATCCTTTCAATTTCCACCATTCAACTCATCACTATCCTAGCATAAGTCATGTAGTGAAGTAACATGAATGTATCAGGAATCATAATTAATCATCTTGATATCATCTATGTTTCTCAATCACTCCTTGTCTACCTCTCCATGCCTCTATAGCCCTCTCTTTCTTTTCATTCTTCTCTATCCATCCCTTCTCTAGCTCATCACCTCTATATCTCCTCCTTCCCTAGGTATCCCACTCCCTCCATGTCTACCTCTCCCTTCATCCCTTATTACTCCTCTCTCTCTTTTATCTTGTCTCTCCCCTTCTCCCTCCCTTTCTTCCTCTCCCCCTCTTTATCTCCCCCTCCCTCCTCAAATCCCTATCTCTATCTCCCCCTCCCCTCCTTAAACTCCCATCTCACCTCTCTCTCCCCCTATAGGTCTCTCACCTATCTTTCCCTAGGTTTCTCACTCCATCCACATCTACCTCCCCCTCTATCTATTCTTACTCCTCTCTCTATTTGATGATGCATTCACATTGGAACTATGGATCATAGCATCTACACTCTAAAGGATGTGAGGAATTTTCAAAGTGATTTTTGATGACGTTATCAAAGAATATTCTATGGTGATCACATGGGGCCAAACTTGTTTGTTTAGTGTGTAAAATAGCTAGCCTTGAGTGAATCTTAAATAAACTTGGACTTAACTTTTCACATAATTTGGAAGGAAAATGGGATTCACACCTTTCAAGATCTTGCTCAATATAAAAGAAGGGCATATTTGTAGCATCTAAATTATCAAAGGAGCAATAATTTCTCTTTTCAGAAGCATAGTGGCTATTGATATCTTGAATGGGAGGTAGATTCTTTTGACCTTCAAACATTACTCTATCTATAAGATTGTATTCATTTCTAGTTTGTCAATTCTTGAGACATCCCCTCTTACCTATGCAACATTACTTATGTTTATGTAGATAACCTTCTTGTAGCTAAATATGATTATCAAGTTGCCTATTTAAGTCTTGAATTTCATTAACACATTTCTTCATCAAAGTTTGCTTGTTGATTTCTTCGACAAATAGAAATCTCGGTGAAATTTTCTACTACCTACTAAGCTTTGCTTGCTTGGTAGCACCCTTCATAGCATCCACCTCATTCATGGTCTAGTTTATATGGTCACTTGAGTCTCTAAAGCTATGAGAAGGGACATTTCTTATGTTGATCTCTCCATATGATGCACTTTAATCACCAGATCTTCTGGAATTAATATCACTAGACATTAGTTTGTAGATAGGGTAAATGACTTTATATTTCAAATGACATTTCAAACACTTCAAATGTAATTTCCTGTGGTGGCACCTCATCACTGATAATTTGTTCAATAGACTCTTTGTAATCATGTGCAATATTTTATGTTTCCTGATTTACCAAAATCTAGTACACAAAACCTTCCATGCCTATAGAGAAGATGGGAATTTTCATTGTAACATGGCTTGTGTTATTTTTCAAATGTGGTGCCAAACAAGTAGAGATCAATGAATCAACTCCATCAAAATCATTACCATCATGTATCAACTTCATTGAAGTATTTACATTTTCACCTATTTAATTATGATCCTAAACTTTTCTTTCACAAAAAAAAATCATTGCTTATATGCTCCTATCAAGCTTACCCTTACCCTAGGAAGAAGGACTAAAATTTTCTCTAAATATTTTTATTATCTATATTCTCTCCTACTATCACTTGTTCTCCCATATTTTTAAAATTATAACACAAAGGTCTTTTGATACCCCTACAAGAATAAATTGTATGATCATCAAAAATCCCACTCCCTTTATTTCTAATATCTATAAGCAAGCAAGTTGAATTACCAACAATTTCATTATTAATAGAATTTAATCCACCATTTCCAGTTTGTAGGGTAAGAAAATCTTCTGCTTCAAGCCATCCACTATGGAAAAGGCTGTGATTTTCAATACTTCCAACATTTTTTGGTGATCCCCAAAAAACTATTATCCTTTTCATGAGTATTATAAGTGTTGCTAGCAAACCAACTCTAGTTGTAGGAATTTCAAGCTACTCCTGCTTCAATTTAAATTTTGAGTTAAGATCCAAGCTAATTCTTTCTCCCTTTCTTTCCTTTCTCATTGAATCTAAGTGCACTTCTTTATGTTTGATAAGACATGCCTCATAGTGAGGAGCTTTATTAGTACTTTCAATACTCATGCAAAGAGGAGATTCAACAAAAGAATATACTTATTTTTATTCTTTTTACCCTATGAGGACCTAGGTATATTATTTTAGACACCTAAATTTGGACACTTCATTGGTCCAAATTTACCACTTTTTCATCTAAATATCCCCTTATCCACATTAATTAAGTAATATCACCATTATTTCATTAATACCTCTAAATTTCTTCTAATCCCTAAGGTATCTAGTTAAATAATTAAATACCTTACCTCTTTAATTCCCCTTTCATCAAATGAATTAAATAAATATGAGATTTATTTAATTCCTCACATGTCACATCCTTTTTCTTAACCCTAATCAACCTCCTAATCTCTTCATTAGGGATGTGCGCATGCCTAATCCTTGATTAGGATGTGTCACATCCTCCAAATTTTGCAAGTTGGCCTCTAATCTTCCTTAACCACTAATTATCTTCTAATCACTAATTACTTAATCCAATCAACATCTTGGTCAACTCTCCCCATCCCCCAAGGAATTTTTAATTCATTTTTATTCATACAAGACTCCTCTCTTCTCCATGTGAATTTGTAATTCACTTTCATTCCTCCAAGGAATCTTCTCTTCCCCATGCAAGTTCTAGAACCTTTGACTTGTTTTATCTGAGGTACTTCTCACCTCTCTTTGGGAACATTGTCTTATCCATAAGATCTCCCAATCATTGTGAATTTTAAATTCATTTTTATTACTCCATTGAATTTTATCTTCCCCATGTGATTATTGAGTTGTCACATCAAGGTATTTATAAGTACCTCCATCACATGTCCTTCTTCCACCTCACTAACACATCATCACACTCTTGGTCACTTCACCTTTCACATGTCAAGATGTGAGGGCTTGTGAGTCCTCAACTCACCATAGCCCTTCATCTTGGCCATGGTGGCTCAATATTGACCAAAGAATTCAATCACCTCTATAAATATCCCCTCTTTTCTCTCATTTAAAGGGGGTTATGCATTTGATACCAAACTCTTGCCATTTTTCCATTTGAATCCATACTTAGCCATTTTGCATATTTGCATTCACCATAGAACTTGAATCTACTACTTATCCACTTTCAACCACCTTGCATCCACTTTTCATCTCATTTTCCATCAAAAGGAGTATACACAACATCAAAGATTGAAGGGCCAACCAAGGGACAACTTGACAAGGTATAATCATTTTAATTGCATCTTCTTTGTTCAAGTTCAACATTTTTCCCAATCTTGAGGTGTCAAATGTTTTTCATTGTTTCTTGCATCTTTGTTTTTGCTGCACATTTTCTAATAGGATTTTCACCTGATCACAATTATATTGTGAGGTCAAAACCTCAAAAATAGAAACATGATCTTGAAGCAATACCTCAAAATCAATGACAACATTATCTGTAGTGTTTAACTTGTCATCAGTTAGTTCCTCCATCTTGTGAGATTGTAATGATATAGGTGGGATGAAATCACAATACTTTGTCTTAATTTTTTCCCAAGATGGAAATTTAGATCAATATTTTTAATTGAATCGTCATCTTTTGAAACCTATAGAAGCTAAATCGTTAAGAATTTCAATATGATCATGTGAACTAGTGGTTTGTGGAAATTTCTATTTAGATTCTAAATATATATTTTTATTTTTAAAAAAAAATAAATTATGACTTTCAACATCTCCTTTCATAACTAGTTTTAAACAAAACCCAAGATTTTCAAAAGTAACATTTGTGTTGTAAAACATAACTTTTTTCTATAAAGGATTAAATTCTAATTTTTAAAATATAGATTCTCAACATCAATATGGAGGGAATTAGTCTTTTTCATAATTTTTGGTTACATATTTTTTTAATTAATTTTTGAAGTCACTATAACTATAATTTGAACATACGTGTGTGTCGTATAACATAACTTGTTATGTATATTGTAACTATCATGAAAATAAGAAAGATTAAAGCACACAAAAATATAATCAAACTCTAATGCAATCTAAAGCTAAACAAAAAAGAACAAAGGAAATAGCTAAAACATAAAACAATCTCACCAAAGATTGATGCAACTCCATAGATAACCTCTATTGTCCTCCATTTCCCTGTGATGGTATTCTTTCCCTCATATTTTTTAGTATTGTGTGAAAGTATAGCCTTGATATATGTGATTATAAGAAAATATCGAAGATTAACAAGTGCTCCAAAAGTCATACAATTTTGAGAGGAGTTGAAATGATGAAAGCCATGTCAATTTATAGAAAATTGATCATTCAAATGATAGGCTAAGATCGAAAGATAAACAAACGATTTAGATTAAAATATTTGACATGCATTAAGATAAGTGTTAGTACTGACATGAGTGATAAAACCTAAGAATAGAGATAAAGATTAAATAATTATTTAATCTCTAGTTGAAAGCATTCAAAAAATAGAAGAATAATGTTTACATAACAAAGATAAAGATAAAATAACAGAAACAATATGTTCATATGCACACATAAATTAATTAATTAAATAAAGATATTTAATTAATAAATGTATACATGCATACGAGTTAGAACTAGATAACTGACTGGTTATGACAAAGAGTTTATTCACGAAAGACACTCATACATTAAATCAGGAGATAACTCACTGATTCAAATAGATCTCAAGTCAAGTGGAAATGAATACTTAGATAACTTAAATATTTATCTAAATATTGAGGATTATGTTAAAAATAGACTTTTATGAATTAAATGATTATTTAATTCAAGATTCAACATTTAAAGAATAAATTAAATACATAAGATTTATTTAATTGACTGAAGAAAAGGTTAAATGAATAATTAAAGTTTTAAGGTATTTATTTAATTATAGTCAAAAATATGATAAAGATAAATTAAATAAGTATTTATTTAATTTAACAAGGAGAATAAAGTTAATTAGTGATGTAATTAAATAAAGAATTTTTATTTAATTAATCAGGATAGAGTAAAGATAATGTGAATTAATTAAATAATTAAGTATATTTAATTAATAGATGAATACATGTTAAAGGGTAAGTGCACCAAGATGGTTCCCAAAAAGGGTGCTTAAGTGACCACTTTTTTTTCTGAAATCAGGAAATATTGACCTTGGACATGAAATTGAAGATAGTTACACTCAAAATTTTGAGATGGAACAAAAACAAGGATCAAAGTGCTTTGAGTTTACTTTCTAAACTACTAATTTATTTTGAAAATGGTTGAGATTAGGGGGTTTGAAAGAGGGACATACACAAATTGGTGCTATTTTTGTCAGAAAAAATAACATAGCAACTCTTGTACGACCTGAGCACGGTGAACTTTTTTGTAGTATTTTTAAAATCACTACTGTCAAAGGTTAGCTAATAGTATCTAGTTGATGCACAATTTTTCTGATGATTTTTTAATGAATATTTCACTTTTTACTAATTTTCTAAGTGGGCACTTCCTGAAAAGCAAAATTTTGGTTGTGCTCCCCCTAAAATTTTTTGAAGTTAATTGATGGGTATGTGCAGGATCATGGTATGCCAAACAAGCCCTTAAGTGGCAATGAAAATTTAGAACAATTAGAGTTAGGCAACTTGATGTAAAAATTTGAATAAGTTATCTATATTATTTCAAAAACATGTAAGAATAGATTATGTGGGAAATTGAATGTAGTTTCTAAACTACTAGGTTTATTTTTTAAAACAAAATCTATTTGGTGAAAATTTAAAATTTCAATGTAGTATTACTTAAATTTCAGGAAAAAATTAAGAAGTAGGTGTCTGTCTGACCACCCTAACCATAATAAAATGATAATATTTTTTTATGAGATTTTAGATGTAAGTAGAGGACTCATGTCCGGATGTGTGCATGTTTTTTTGTATTTTTTCCATGTAAATAATTAATTATAATTTTTTATTACAACTTTTTAACAATATAAAAACTGCCATTGTGTCGACCACATTAACAGTCAAATTTCATGAAATTCTTTTTTTTTCCTAATCTATGGTATGCAAAGCATAGAATGTGTGTATGTTTGGATTCAAAAATATGATACCGTTTGAAAGTTATAAATGTTTTCTGTCGACTATGTGTCAGGACTTTTGTCATAATTCTAGTAGAAAATAAATAATAATAATCTATTAAATTCAAAATAAAACATAATTTATATTGAAAAAAAGCTGAGAATCTCCTCTACAAACCCTTTTCATTTTATCAATTTTGGCTAAAAATAAAGTCATCAGCCACATGGGCAAAGTCCGGAAAAACAAAGTAAGTTGTTAAACACGCTTTTTGTGTTGACTTTTTAGGATTGGTATCTCCTAACCAAATACCAAAGAAAACCCGAGCCTATTCCCTAGGCAATGAATTTTGTGTCAGACATATCAGATATTGGATTTAAATCAGATATACGATTTGAATCAGATATCCGATCTGTTAACATATTATTTTAAAAAATGTCAAGACTTTATAACATATGCAATATATCTCATTTGTAGTTTATAGTTTATTTTAATATATTTAGTTTAGAATATATGATTTGGTTTATATATGATTTTTAAATAGTTTATAGTTTATAGTTTATGTTAAT
>VDFB02024116.1:0-13340 GCA_007258455.2 Sequoia sempervirens
TTGTTTTTTAATCTAGCTTTTAAAACCCGCTTTTTCTTTTGCCTATAATGCTTTTTTTTGTGTAGAATCTTGAAATTTTTTTTTCTAGGTTTTGAAGGTTTGATTTTCAGCTTTCTTTGGATTCAAACGATTCAAAATTTTGTTAAGTTTTGAGAAAGTTGTCGCTGTTTTAATTTTCTGTTGTCATTAAACTTTTCTTTTGAGTTACTAATCTCTTGTTTTCAGCATGTGGCACAACTTGGAGGGAGTCTAAAAAATTGTTTCTGTAGAAACAAAAATCGATCTTTTTCATTTCTTTAGGCATAATCAATTTTGTTTGCTTTCAACAACAACAAATTGCATTTACACTCATGAGGATAAAATGAACCACAATTTGCATGTCACTCATTTGGTCTTAAAATGAACAACAAATTGCATATTTCATTCATGGGGCTTAAAGCGAACAACAAATCTGCATGAATCACTCATTGGGCCTAAAATTTATAATTACAACTTGCATTTTCATGCCATTGGGCTAAAATGAACACAAGCATGCATTGAAACTCATATGGTTAAAATGAACTTGCATTCTCATGGCGTGAGTTTAAAATGAACTTTTTTTTCATATTTCAAGTTAAACTTTTAAAAATAACAAAGTGTCTTGTGTGTCCTCAGATTATCATTTGATAATTAAAATTTACAAGTGTCTTCAAATTTTGTCACCTTGATGCAATAGTCGAAGTATCCTCTCCCCTTGTGCATTCATGTGATCCTGGGTGTAAGAGAAACATTTATTGCCTTTAAAACTTAGGTATGCCTTGGTGGGAAAAAGTTATCACCCCAAGGAGACTCAGACTGACAATGGAGCTTTTTGGCCAAGCTACCCCCAACTGATATATAAATGTGAATTCTAAGGGAAAGCCTATGATTATGAGTGTGGATGTGTCATACAGACCAAGTAGTACTCCCCAAAACCCTATTGAGCTTAACCTCTTTAGGTTGGAGTGCATCCTAAATGAAGCTTAATCTTGTGCCCCATGTATGGCCACTCAAACGAGGGTCCCAAATTAAACACCTTTGTGTAATATCCAAAAACCTTATATTTGCTAGCGCAACACTGGTCGGTGTGAAGGCATTCACATCTTCGCAGTTTGTAGTAGAGGTGATCAATCTGCCATGGGAGTTTCATGGGGGTTGGAAGCTTGGTTGGCCTAAGAAGAGAGTGCACTATAAGGGGGAGCCCATGCAGCCAAGCTTCTGGATTCACACGCTAGTGATATGCGGTTGAGGAAACCCATGTGGAATCTAGTGAATATTGTCCTAGCCTAACCATAGGATTGTGCTTGTCTTATTTTTTTTTTCCACATTCAAACATTATGTTTCTCAAGTTTTTTCTAGATTTTCAAACAATATACATAACATTCACAAATCCTGACACAAACAATTGTCCTCAGACAACTCAGACTTTTCAACAAAATATCAAAAAATAGTCTCAACCTATTGTCAAACATTTTTTTTCTAAGAGGTCTCTATTAGAAATCAGCTTTGAAACTGCTCAAAATCCTCATTATTCAACCATTATTTTGTATTCTTGACCATAGGCTTAATCTTTCAAATTGTAGTTGCATACATTAGGCTTCCTAATCATAATTTATGGCATTAGCTTGACCCTAGGTTTTCATCTTTGCATACTTTGGATTAGGTTAACCTCATCACAATTTTCAAAATCAATGCTTTCAAAACTAGGTTATTTTTTACTTAGTCATCATTCCTATTTTCAATCATTGTCCCTTTTGTGAGAATTTCCAACTCAACAGTATAGTTAGGAAAACTCACTAGTCATCTTGACCTTGCCACTTTGTCATTTTCAACAAGTCCTTTGGTAACCAAAATCGAAAACAAAGATTAAGGTTAGAGTGCTTAGGTACCCCTTTCTCCAAATTGAATTCATTTTAGTTCATACCTTGTATACTTTATTCCTAAAAATACAAAAATATTGTACATCTTAGTCATCATTTTGAACCTAAAACTTACATTAGTTACCTCTTTATTCAATTTCATCACCTTAGTCCTTATTTTGCACCTTGACCTTACAATTTTCCTAGTTCACATTGTCATTTTCCTAATCAACATTGTCATAAAAGTCAACATCATTATCCTAGTCACTTTGGCTTTTGGCTACTTGCATTATCATCTCTTTGCATTGTCAACCTTTATCACACAAAAAGAAAAAAACATAGACTAGTGTCATACTTGCATTGCCATCATCTTCATTTGAGAAATTTCCTTGATGGTGGAAACAAGACTTCAAAGAAATAAAAAGACAAATGGCGGACTTTGGACAATACTTTGACAACAGCACCAACACCAACACCAATTTGAATGACTGGATTTATGATGACCCATTTGAAAATTTTATCGTGCAATCATCCATGAGCATGTCAACTTCCTTTCAAAATCCACTTTTTGAGCAATTCATATAGAGAGACCAAAATGGACAAGTACTAGCTGAGGATTTAGATGCAGCTGCTCAAAACCATGACATAGCTTCATTTGTAAAAGAATTGGTCTTGAACGATCTTGACAGATACCTTGCTATGCTTTTGGACCAAGGGGAAAAAATACCAAAATGCTTCAACATTAATACCATAATACCTTCTTCTCTGAACAACGCGACACAAACCATGACATCTCAACAAAACATAGGCAATGCCTCCATTAGCAATAACATTGTGGTCACCACACAAGTTGCTACTAACACCATTAAGGTGACATCTAGTGGCACCACAAGTCAAAACATCTCCACCTCAACTAAAACAACATCTATTGGAGGAACATCTACTATGTCCATGTCTACAATTTCCACATCACCATCACAAACAATAGGAATAACCATTGGGTTCACATCAATGGGAGAAAATCCCACAAACCCTATGTTGGGATCTTTATCTATGACAATAGGGGAATCTTCATCACAACCTTATGGTGGAATCTCATTTAATCCCTTTGGAGGAAACTCACGATGAGTCTTCATTCACGACCCTCAACACAACATTAATACATCACAACAATTAAACATCCCACATGGAAAAGGGAAAAATATGAACATCCCACATGGAAAAGGAAAAATTATGAACATCCCACATGGGAAAGGACAAAATATGAATATCTCACATGGAAAAGGACAAAATATCCACATACCATATGGACACTTCCAAGGAACAAACACCAACATGCTACATGGAAAATTATTTCAACAAGGACAAGGAACTCAAATGATGCAACAAATGTGTAACTTTGGCAAGCAAATGAGTCAGGGATTTCAAATACCTCAAATACAAACAAACATGGTTGGGTCACATATTCCCACATAATCATCCTAGATTCATACTCAACAACAAATTCCCACTCACAACTAGCAATATCAACAAACACCTAATCAAAACATACCATAATTTCAGGAAATCAATGATCCCATTGTACACACCTTGCTAGCAAGAGTGGATGACCTTCAAAAACAAATAAAAAATATGAAAAACTCTGACAAGAAGACACAAATTCCATACAACTTATGTCCATATCATTTTGATACAACTTTGTACATGCCACTATTTCCACATGGTTATGTGGCTCAAAGCTTCAACAAATACAAGGGTAAAACAAATCCACTTAACCATATCAGAGAGTTTGTAACAAGTTGTGTGGATATTTCTCATGAGCACACATATCTAATATGGTTGTTTCCTAAAAGCCTCATAGGACCAGCCTTAGAATGGTTTTATACACTGCAACCTAGAATATAGTCATGGAAAGAACTTTCTGAAAAAATCATGAAAAATTACATATACAACATTGGCACAGACACCTCCATTACCAACTTATGCCAACTCACACAAGAAGATTTAGGTGAATCCTTTTTACCATTCTTTCAAAAATGGAGGGGCCTAGCGAGTCGTTGTCATATAGACATACCTAAAAGGGAAAAAGTTGACATGTTCGTACAAATGTTATTATGCCCACTAAAAAATAGCTTATGTGTTCATTGTTTCACAAATTTTTTGGACCTAGTTGAATGAGGTGTCCAAGTTGAGCAAGCCATCATAGTTGAAGGAAGACTAAAATATGGTTCCTAAAACACAAACGAAAACTCTCCTTCTACTGACAAAAACAAATATTGGGTTAAAAACAAACATGTCACCAGCGATGGTGTAGTTGATGTTAAGGTTGTCAATGCTATAGGTCCTATGATTACTCTAAAAGGGACACAACCAAAAAACACATAGATGATAACAAAAGCCTATGTTGCTAATTCTATATAGACAAATCAAAATAATCAAGGCAATCAAAACAATCAAATTCAAAGATAGCCTAGACAACCCAAACAATTCCCTATTGGACATACATACACTCCCTTGGGTGAGTGTATTGAAGAAGTTCTCAGGAAATTCCTTCAGAATGGCATCATCACACCTGAGGACCCCAATCCATATGACCGTGGGAATTTTAAGCCATCTTGGTGGGATGATAATGCATTTTGTGACAATCATCGAATAAAAGGACATAAAACCTCTTCATGTAGACAATTGAAAAATTTGGTACAAGACCTTATTGAAAAGTGTATTATTGAAGTTGGTGGACCACATTTTTCTTCTAATGTAGATCATACAATACAAAATAACCCACTATAGGATCATGGTTCTGGAAAGCCTTCTACATCAAATACAAATAACAATAGTCAAGCCAACTATGCCTGTATTGGATATGACTATTCTGGGGGACCTATCATACATCACATTAGAACAACTGATGAACATGTCTGCATAGTCACTATTAGAAAGGCCCCTGAATGAAATGTCACCACTCATGATGGAAAGGTCACCATAGCCATCCCTCCTCCCCCTAGACAACCAAAGGTAAAAATAGATGGCCCGTCCACTTCATAGTTGCAATCGTGTCCACAAAAAAAGCAGTCCCAACCTAAAGGAAACTTTAATCTTATTGACCAGCTTGGAAAAACACCTGCACAAATCTCTATCCTTGAGTTGTTACACATCTTTCCTACCCATAAGGCCATCCTAGATAAAACATTGCAAGAATCCTTTGTTCCCCAAGATATTGATGTCAGCCAATTCAAAGCCATGGTAGGATATCTCATGAATCCCCACCCTATCACCTTTTCTAACCAATACTATTCATCATCCAATTCCAACCATAATGATTTCCTTCATATCAAATCTTTTGTTCATAAACATAAGGTTAGACAAGTCTTAGTAGATGGTGGAGTGGGACTAAATCTATGTTCCTTAAAATTTCTCAAGGCACTAGGATTTTTTTATGCTTCCGTAGATGCCACAAGAAGCATTATTATCAAGGCATATGATGAAGAAGAATGTTCCTCTTGGGGTTTAATTACACTTCCAATTTGAATCGGGTTAGTCATTGTCGACACCACTTGTCAAGTTCTGGATTTGGACCTGCCATACAACATTTTACTTGGTCGACCTTGGACCCATGCACTGAAAGCTATCCCTTCCATGTATCACCAATGCCTGAAATTTCCTTTTGAAGGTACCAAAATTACTATATACAGAGACCCCGATCCATTCCAATATTGTACCAACTTGCGAGGTTTCTCGGAATGTCAAGTGCCTATCAATAGGGAAGCTTCGATGTTTTCATCTTCCAAATTCATTGACCCATCAAGACTTGCAAAGCCTTCCACATCCACATCCATCGCCACATCATCTCACTACATTGATCCACCTTCATTGACCAAGTCATACACTCCATTTACCCTACCATCAAACCCCAAGGTCCAAATTCATGACATGGGATGTGGAGAATATCATATGGATAATTTACTAGCAAACGACAATGCTAATGTCATTGATAGAGATCAAAATTCCAATGTTGATGTCAAGATAGTTACAGAAGGAACACAAAAGGATGGTCGTACTTGGATTGAAACCTTTCAGAACCATGATGACACATGAACCATTCCCATATCTACTTCCTCTCAAGATTTTCATATCTATTATAGCCCCTTGTTTGACCAAGAAATTTACAATAACCCACTCTTTGAGCATGGCCCCGTTGAGGATATCCAATCATCATCCTTCCATCCCACCTACCCTGGGCTAGGATATGAATCTCCTATTGTCATCTCTACTAAGTCATCTTGCCAAGTCATTAAGGATGTGCAAGCCTCCTTTGATGTTAATAGTACAAAAAAGGATAGTCCAAAAGATTCCATTAATGACATCGCCACTCCCATTCATCCACTAAACATTCCTTTCACTTCACCTACTTCCCCCATTTCACACACTTCCACTCACATCATAGACATGGATCAACAAATCACTCCAAAGAAAATAAAGTAAATCATAGTAGATAGAGATGTTTAAAGAGAATCAAGACAAGTCCCATGGCAAAATAAAGCTATTTGGAGGACGAAAATAAATAAATTCAAAAGTGAAAATAGAAGAATTAATCTCATGTCTCCATCAAAATGATGGGGCATCTATCACGAGAAAAATTAAAACAAATGCCCGATGATCCAAGGTCTATATCCATGTCACTCTCTCTCTTACCATATACTCTGGTCCATCCATCCATGTTCACATATCCATCATATCCCTCCATTGGTGATGCCTTTCAATGTATCTTTGATGAAAAATCCTTGTACTCTAGATTGTTGGTTGCCCAAGCTCCTTTTCGGCTGAAGCCTGATGGCCCACATAGTGTGCACATTAGGGATCCTACCATAGCCTATTTCATTTGTCGCATCTATTACCCTTCATATCTGCCACTTGTACTCCTCATCCTGATCAGGTCCTTTCATACAACACGGTCATCCACACAAGATCGAGGCATCATCAAGGCAGTCAATGGATTTGGCATTTATCAATTTTATACCTAGCTTTAGAGAGCTAGGGGAAAAGTCCCAAAAAAATACAAAAAATCATCACCTTGATGAAAATATGGAAAACAGGCATCTTGGTGACACCCAAAAAAAATAAAAAATAAAAAATGAAATGATGACAAAAATAAAGAGAAATAATTCATCCAACAGTGAAAACCTAGTAAACAGGTGCTTTGGATAAGTAGCATGGTGAAAACTTGGCAAACAAGTGCCATGTGTAGTCAGTCATTGTTGTGCCATCTACTGTCACTCTATCTACCTTTGTCCCTAATGAACATACTCTTTCCCACATTTGTCATAACACTTCACCTTGACATCATGACATTTTTGTCCATGGCTAGCAATAGTTGAAATCAAGTCTTGCATACTGTCCATTGTCCATGCTAGTCATGCCTTTTCTTTACATTCCATTTTTCCTGACTCATTCTCAACTTGACTAGGGGAAATTTTTTATCATGAGACTATAGTGGGTACTGCACGTGATCCTAAAAATCATAAAATGTCCTAAAAAAGACCTAAAAATCATAAAATTTCCTAAAAGACACAAAATTGAAAAGTTAAAAGACCTACAAAATAAAAATAGCCAAAAGACCTAAAAATCAAAAAATCTAAAAAGAGACTTTAAATTGAAAAATTTCATGAAAACACAAGAGTAAAAATAGTCGTAGTCAACATAGTTACATCAATGAAAGTCTTGATTAGTCTTTGTCATTGTTGAACTACATTGTCTCTGCGCACTTGCTACATAAGTAAGGCTCATCTTCGATCCCCCAAGACATTATGTCAGTCCTATTAGGGTTTTCAAAATAAATCATGACTCAATCTTTGGTCAACAAGACAAAGTCATTGGTCGTGTTGAACTACGAGGTCTCTGAGTGTATGACATAGGCAAGGCCATTTGTCAATGAGCCCCCAATGCCACACTAGGTCAGTCCATTAGGGTTCATTGCAAAAAAATTTCACACATGAAATAGTCTTTAAATTTATCATGGTATTTGTTAAAATTTGAACGAATAATCTACCAAAGCGAACTTCTACAATTTTTCAATCAAGCACGACAATCATCTTGGCATATCAAAATTGGTCAAACGTAGTCAAACTAGTCAAATCTTGCTTACTCTATAGATGTGTCCTTCTGAAGGGTAGCCCATCATTTAATTATGCCCTACTATGTGTCCTTCTTAGGCATCATCATGGTCATCTTGCATTTTGAGGATTCTCACAATATTTGAGATACATTCCTCTTGATATCAACATCATTCAAGATATGTCCTTCCTAAATTCAACAATCTTGACATCGACATCATTTGGGATGTGTCCTTCCCAAACTTGACATCAATTCAAAATCTTGACACCGACATTGTTTAGGATGTGTCCTTCCTGAAGTTGACATCAATTTGACATCTTGACATCGACCTCATTCAGGATGTGTCCTTCTCGAATTTGGTATCCATTTGGAATCAACATCATTCATAATGTGTCCTTTCTGAATTTGACATCTCAACATCATTCAAGATGTGTCCTTCCTAAACTTGACACCAATCTGGTATCTTCATATTGTCAACCCTGGCATTTTGACACCATGACATCCAACATTCCACCACACTTGAAAAACTTGACAAAATTGACATTTTGACATTTAGGCACTTGGCAAGTAGTTGGAATTTAATTTTATGATGCTTGATTTGTATTTTGGAAATCATGATGTTTGTTCCTCGAGGATGTCTTGGTAATAGGATTTAGAGGAGCAATGACATTTCATGATTTGTCTTGCCTGTCTTTACTATTTGTGGTTGATTATAACACAAAGACTGGGACAATCACTCTATTAGTATGAGTCATGATTGAATCCTTGTCTACAGCTGTTTGTCTCATGTGATGGTACAACCTTGCACACCTTGGTCTACGTCATATCATGGTGTTTGTTGGTCATTACAATAATCTTCCCAATGATGATAAATATAAAAATGTAAGCATGAAAGTTAGTTCCCTTATCATTTCTCATCTAGTTTTCCATCTTCATCCTCCTTTCTCTTCCACGCTAATATCCATCCCCTTCCAAGCTAGCATTTCTTCTATCCTTCATCCTCTAGTCTTATCATCCATTTCAAGATCACATTCATGTTCTTTGAACTCACCGATCCTCTCGAGGGGGCATACACAACCCTCATCATCATTCTTCTTTCACTAGGGCATATTTCAGAATTAAATTTCTTTGACACAATGTGATGAACTGCATTATGTCAAGGCATTTCCTAAGCCTATGATGTCATTTTTTTCTTAGGTCCTGGAGTAGCCCGATAATTGAATGATTTAAATTCAATTATGTTTGATTATTCCTCTATTAAATTAAATAATTTTAATAATTATTTAATTAATTCTATCATATTCTATCTGGATCAATTAAATAAACTAATTGTGTCACTAATTTCTCCCTCTTCTTCAATAGTTAAATAAATTATTATTTATTTAATTATTTTGTCACCTTTCATCTATAGTTAAATAATTACCATTAATTATTTATCTATTTAAGGTCTAATTTTCATCTCTCCATTTAATTAAATTGATAAATTTAATTAAATGCTCCTCTTTTCATTTTCTCCAAATAAATAATTTGAATAAATTATTTATTTTCCAGTTATCCATTTCCTCCACTCTCCATTTTTGAATAAATAATTTAAAATAAATAATTTATGCACTACCTGGTTAAACATTCTATGTTATAATCCCCTGTCATAACATTCATTTCTGTCATAGCCTGCATGTCTTGCATGTTTGTCATAGTTGTCAAGCATCATAGCCATCAACGTTATAGCTTTTCCATGCATGGCATATTTTTGGTGCATCAATTCTGGTCTGTTGATCTTGGAATCTTTTCTAAGACTTAATCTCAACCATCCATTTTGTAACCTCCCTCTCATGCATTCCCATCCATTGATCTTGGAGTTTCTAGAAGATTAATCTCATTTGTCCCACATCAAAGGTTATGCCAAAAGCAACCTTCCTTCTCTCCATTTTCACCTTAATATTCTTCTCCAACTTTTCTACTTACTGAATTTGTAGAGTATTTGCACAAGTTGGAGGCTAAGAGGGCATGTTACAAAAATGAACAGAAATGTGATTCAGAAGTTGGTGAGGAGTATTTTGAGTTTGATGTTTATTTTCCTTATGCTTTCATTGTTTTCTCTTGTTTTGGATGAGGTTAATAGTTTTAGAAAGTGTTGGACTATTTAATTTATGACCCATCTTTACAATATCCTCATCCCTCATCCCCCCCCTCTCTCTAAGCCCTCTCCATATCCCTCTCTCCAAAACCACTTTCCTCTGCTTCTCTCTTTACTCTCTATCTCCCTAATTACTCTTTATCTTTCCTCTCTCTACCTTTCCTTCTATGTCTCTTCCTTTATCCCTTCCTCTCTCTCCCTCCCCCCCTCTCTCCCTTTTTCCATCCATCCTTCCCCCTTTTCTCCCTCACTCTCTCCTTCTATCTCTACTCTCTATTTATCATCTCCCTCTCTCTCCCTTTTCCTTCGAGAGTATATGGAATGAAGATGTGGAGTTCTCTGGTTTAAAATTAGTATAGGGATTGAGAATGAGGATAGTCATTATTGAGTATAATCGATAATAATAGAATTATAGGGATTAAGGTTTAAAATATTGGATATAAGGTTGATGGTATTGGGTACAAGGTTGAATGTAGGGTTTAGGGTTTAAGTAGAAGGTTTAGGGTTCATGGTATAAGGTTAAGTGTATAGGGTATAGGGATTAGGGTTTAGGATATTGTGTATAGAGTTTAGGTTATATGATATAGGGTCAAGGGTTGAGATTATAGGGTTTAACATTTAAGTACAGGGTTTAGGATATACAGTTTATGGTATAGGGATGAGGGTTGAGGGTGTAGGGTTTAGGGTTTAAGGTATAGGGTTGAAGGTTAAGGAATATTGTTCAAGTTTGAGGGAATAGGGTTAAATGTATAGAGTATAATGATTAGGGTTTAGGATATTGGGTATAGGGTTTAGGGTATAGGGTTGAGGGTATATGGTATAGGGTTAAGAATTGAGAGTGTAGGGTTTAGGTTTTAAGTATAGGGTTGAGGGTATAGATTTAAGGGATAATGTTTAGGGTTTAGAGTATAAGGTTGAGGGTATAGGGATGAGGGTTGAGGGTATAAGGTTAAGTGTATAGGGTATAGGTATTAGGGTTTAGAATATTGGGTATAGGTTTGAGGGTATTGGGTTTAGGATTGAGGGTTTAGGGTTTAGGGTACAAGGTTTTATAAATGTAGGGTTTGTGGTTTGAGTATATGGTTGAGGGATAATTTAAGGGTTTCGGTTATAAGTTTCCAAGTATAGAGTATAGGGATGAGGGTGGATTGACAAAATGAGAGGATTGTGCTCTAAAAAAGTCCACCAAGGTGTTTATTAAAATTTTATTTTTTGGCAGAATTTAGATTCCAAAAAGTGGGGTGAAGAAGCTTTAGGTAACCAAAATTTTATAAGTTGAGTGCATAAACATAGACCAAATTGGTGCATTTTGATTGATTCTATGGGCACAAAAATGATATACATAGTTCTACAATAAATATTTCGGCCTAGTGGCAATCATATGACAAATTCTTACCACTAATCATAATAATAATTCAAAATACGTGTCACAAAATATTTGACAACAAACATGCAACTTGGTAGAGTTCCTAAAATTTCAAAAAAATTGAGTTGGTTTTGTGCCCTGTAATGGTCTATTGCATCCATGTCCAAGTTGGGGGTTAGGGTTTTAGTTTTAAAGTATCTCTTGCATATTTGAAATTTTAAGCTTTGAAGGTTTTAATCTTCTGTTGACCTGTCTTACCTGGTTCCTAGTCATCTTAGTCACAACTTGAGCCTTTCAAGCCATGTTTACGCTGACCTTGTTTTAAGTTCATCGGTTACCTTGTTCACCTCATTATTTTAATATTTCTTATAGCTGGGTGGGAAATATTTCATGGTAAAAGATGTTAGTCTCATGTTTTTTTCCCAAGGGTTTGAGCCTTGTTAACATGGCATGAAACCTCTTTAAAAACATCTTATTTCCACGTGGGAGCATAGAATATGTAGTGTGGTGGCCATGTGTTAGATTCATATTTCATCACTACCTTTTCCCATCACTGAAGATGTTACCAACTTCAAGTTCACTTCTACAACATGTGATGGTTCAAGTTGCTCAAATGCATCACCAGGAGGAGCCCATCACCAAAACTTCTAAGAATTTTTCCCACTCTTTTGCGATGAGTGAAAGGGCCTTTGTTTTATTATGTGTTAGTGGATGGCTATGTAGCATGTTCTTAGGTTCCCTTGCTACTTCAAAGAATTGTTGTTAAAATCATGGGCGATGGTAATAGGGGACCGTTGATTATATTTTTAAACTAGAGGATCAATAGGTGGGATTCAAACTAGAACAACTATACATTAGTTTTCTTGTACAAACAACCAATCAACCATTAATGGTGAATGCACTTCAACGTTGGGATATTAAAGATATTTTTTGGTATCTTCTTTGAGTAATTACAATTGGCACAAACATGGGAATTCTTTGAGTCAAGAATTAGTAGTAGTAAAGCACAACATAGGGATAAGTATGAAGAGAAACTAGTTCACTCCTAGGAAAGTTAATCTCCTATCTCCTGAATCATTTTGTTTACTGGGTTGTTTGGAAATGTTATAAGTGGTTGGGGTTATTGTGTTTAAAGGTGATAATTTTATCTACTAAATGTGAATTGTAACTATTGTTCTTACAGTTTGGGGTAAGAAGGATAGAATTGATGGTTTCATTACAAAACTTATTATTTTAAGCTGCTTAGGGTGATTTCTCAGTATCTTGAAAACACTAGTGTCATTGCTAAGTAATAATGAGTCAACCTAATGGGTCTAGAGGTAAAACTAATAGAAAAACCACTTAGAAATTGGTTAGAAAGCCTAAACCTTATACCAACCAACTTCAGCCTAATAAACAAGTACACCCAAAAGGAAAAGGACTATCAAGAAAGATCAGCCTAGGTTTATGGAAGAACCCCCTCATGACACAAAGTAGGAAATAAAGAAGAAATTAGGGAAGAGAAAGAATGGTGAGGGTATTCTGACTCCTAATTTTGAGGATGCTACTTTTGGAATTTGTGATATTGTGGTGCCACAAAGTGGTTGGGACCTATTTTACTATGATTTCAAATGAAGAGAAGCCAACTGCCCTGCCTGCAACATATTTGTATGTGACATAGGTAAATTAGTGTGCCTGAATGTATTTGAGGAGGTAGACTTGATGTTAGTTAGCATTGGCCAGATGTTATGACCCAAATGATAGAACAATCAAAAGGTTTCCTGATCTCTTTCCCATGCTGGAGATTTCTACAAGTTAGGTAATTGAGGCTTTCCAGTTGAATCCATTTGCCTCTGAACCCATTCATTTC
>VDFB02024118.1:0-21503 GCA_007258455.2 Sequoia sempervirens
GAGGCAAGAATGCCTATTTATATCAAATCCCCCCCCAAAACATGTCGGCCCAGCCAAACATTTTACAAAATAATCAAAACTGCCAAAACAAGTCGGCCAAGGAAACAAACTAAAGCACACATTTAATGCCATCATCCAAGTCGGCCAAGGCCACGACCCCCAAGGAAGTCCAATCAATGCATACCCTATAATAATAGAGGGAAGCACAAATCTCGAAAGAGCATTAAGCACTGCTCACTTGTCTTTCCTGCATTGGTGACCCTTGGACCCAGCCGAGAATATCCCATCGACTCGTAATAGGTGGCAACGGCAAAACCCTGAGTCTGCATTTAATTGAATCAATTCCCTCATTGGACCACTCAACAGTTTTCTTCCAGTCCTTCATGCTGGTCATGTACCTGTCTATTACTGCCAAGTAGGTAGCTGCATCATCAAGCAAATGGGAGGTGACAACTCCATCAGATTCCGGGGCATAAACCTCATGCCACCATTCCTTCAGTTGATCTAAGCTCAGATATTTGGGAGCTATTTTCTTTCTCCCTGTCATCACCTCAAAGAAGGCAATGCAACCATCATAAATTGTAGTGAGGTCAGCATCAATTGATTTCCTTCGTTTTTGTATCTTTTTCAGGCCTCCCTGCCTGATCTGCAATGCCTCGAACCACTCCCATGGTTCATCCAATCTAGCAGAAGGAAGGATTCCATCTTTGCCCAACTGATCCTTGCCATATCCTAGAATAGTCCTTGATTTCTGCAGTAGGAGGTCTATGTCATTCTTATCCTGAGACAAGATGCTCTCTAACAGCTCCTTTCCCCGGACTGCATCCTTGCCCACAGACAAGATCTCTTTGATAGCTTCATCCCCTATTTTCTGGACACCCATTAACCAGTCTATGGAAAACTGAGCGGAGGCCTTCATCTTTTCAATTCCGGAGATTGTCTCCTTAGGCAGAAATCCCAGAGTAGTAGAGGAGGAAGGATGGAGAGACTGTAGAGGCTTCATTACCTCCTCCAGACATTTCCTCAATCTTTCATTTTCTCTTTTCAGCTCTCGTTTTGACTGGGTCTCCTTCTTTAGTCTGTCAACAATTATAGCACTTGACCCTTCAAATTCCTCAATATCCTGCGCCAGGGAGGCCGGCCCAAGGTTAATAGTTTGAACATTGTAATCCTGGCCTATTACCTCATCTCTTGTTTTATCTGCAGCAGGGGTGGCGATGTGAACTACCCGGTTATGCACCTCGTCCCTTTCCACCCGGGAAATCACCCTTGCAACCTTCTTCTTCTTCCCTTTTCCTATCTGAGATAACATTTCATCCTAGTCAAGAGGAGTGTCCTCAACAATCACCTGTTTCTTCTTTGTAAGTTCTCTCTCTAGCCAGTCCGGAGCTACAGGGTCAGTCCGGATTTCTTCCTTATGGGTTTCTCCCGGGTCTTCTGTCACTTTCTCCCCTTCTGCGGCTGTCACCTCGACTTCCTCCTCAGTTGTTACTTTGTCACCTTTCTTTCTCTGAGTCCGGGCCACCTTGATCGGGCCTCCTCAAATCCCACTCGAAGCACCTGATGGAGTCCTCGCGGTGGATGCTTTCCCTCGTTCCTCCGCACTTCGCCCTTTTATCACTTCCAAAGAACTTTCGTGATTGTACCGTGAAAGTGTGCCTTTCTTCCATTTCCACCTCGAGCTCGGCAGCCCCACAAAACAATGTTCCTTCTTTGAACAGTTCTGCTTCCCCGCTAATTTCCTGTTTATCCGGATTCTCCGGCTCTGGTATGCTCTGCGGAGGAGAAACAGGCTTATCTTGCTCTTTAACTGGTAATGCTGGCGGAGAGTCTTTTGGCTGTGCAACATCTTTGGGAGAAGGGGTTCTTGATTTACGGGTATACACTTTGGTCTTTTCCCCTCCGGAGCTCTCTACATCAACAATTGGAGGGTCATCCTCCGAAGTGGCCTGATCCTTCCTCTTTGCCACCCTTGCAGTTCTAGCTTCTTTAGGCACCGAGGGCATCCTCTCTTCTTCAAATTTTCTCGCTTCTTCCTTAACCGAGGATTCTGTTGATTGTCGAGTCTTCCACTGCTGCTGCCAATTGGTTTCTCTTTCAAGGTGTTCGGGCCTCTTTAGGACCTCTAACTTTAATCTGAATGGCGCAGGTTTTAGCTTTTTTCCCTTTTGGGGTCCTCTCCTCTCGATTCTTCGGCGGACATGTAGTTGAGATTCCTATCAACTGAAGGTAGTACATTGGCATTCTCTAACCGCATTTCCTTTATGTTAATCTAAGAAAAAGGTGAATTCAACACCGAGCCATCAAGTCCTCTTAAATCGCCACCTCAAGTTCACTCAATCAATGCTCAAGAATCGACATGTCTCCCTTTTATGGGCTCTCAAACATGGTCTTGAACCAATTTTTCATCATCATCCAGCTGATCCAGGATCAACTTCACATTATATTGTCTAATTGCCTCCACAGGCAGCCGGGAATACCTCCTCTTCCTCGCATCAAGGTCATCCTTGATATTGACCCAGTAATCTTCCAAGTCCTCCTTATGCCTAAATTCCCAGGTAGCCCTCTTCTGTGCCCCTCCGGTTATGTCGAAGTTCATTCTCTTTGAGTGAAAAGAGAATCCATAGGCTGCCAACTCCTCTCCTGTAGTGTGAGCTGATTGGATAGACGGGCACATTTCTCCCACTCCAATCCCAAGGGGGAAGTCTCCTCCAAAACCAGTCTTATGCTTTTCCCTCTTCACCACTGCATCAAACTCACAAATTTGTCGTACAACTTCTAGCAGCACCAAATGGTTAGTAGGATACCGGGGCAACCTGTAAGGAGCAGCTGGGCATCCATCAATCCGGAGGTATGTGAAGGTAGGGAACTGGATAAACCATGCTCCGTAATTCTTGATCAGCCCCTTAGCCCCATCGGATAATCTGATGTGCTCTGCATTTTGAAGTGTCTGGGTAATGTGCATTGTGAATGCATCATTGGCCCTCCTGTAATCTTTATGTCCCAAATGCAGCTCCGGATAGACTTCATAGATGATATCCTACCCAATAGTTCCCATCGGAGTCAGTCCTTTGTAGGGATAGGAGATGGCCAACACATACATGATGTAGGAGGACATGGTGAACTTCTTTGCCTCCAGGACATTTCTCAGTTGTTTGTCTATCTCTGCACTAATGAGTCCTGCCCAGTGATAATTTGTCCCCTGACTCATCTTGGTGATCACGTGGACCATCCAATTCTCCAATACTCTGGCAGTTCTCAATCCGGCCACCCTGTTCAACAGTGTGATGGCATCATAGATATCCGGCCTGAATTTCACCCTGTGCAACTGTTTAGGCAATTTGGAATGGTGAGATTTTGGCTTCTCCAGCCATGAGTTGATGATCTGCTGAGCCTTAACTGGCTCATTCTCATAGTATGTTCGGGCAGTGTCAATGTTTAGAGCACAGACCGAGGGGAGATCCGGCATGCTGAAGGCCCGGGCAATGGAGGCCGGACTGAAGTTGGCCAAGACTCGTCCCTCAGTGCTGACCACCATCTGTGTATCAAAAGCGTATTGTCGGGCACATTCAAGAATCAATTCGTAGCACTGAACCGCTGGAGGGAACCCTGCCACATGCGCCAATCCCGAGTTCATCATTCCTTGTCTCAAGGCTGACTGGTCCTTCTCAGCCGTTCTTTGCTTGAACTCCTCATAGCGCCAGGCACTGACGTTGGTATCAAATACATCAGCCCACACGGAAGATATCCTACTTTCAGGGATCTGGCTCTTCATATCTAATCTCAACCGTTCTGTCTCAGAAATTGAGGCTGCCCCTGCACCGGCTTTGGACTTCCCAGTAACAGCTTTACTTGATTCAGCCTACACATCCAAAAATTGTCATTAGAATCCAATCATTACTCATATTCCAGTTCAAAGGGTTAGCACAAGTCAAATAAATCCATCAAAATCAATTGCTAACTACTAATCCATCGGGATCCGGAGAAATCGGACAGTCTGGGAAAATCACGAAATCTGGGAAAATACCGTCGGGGCAGAATTTCAAAAAAATCTGACCCAGACGGATTCCTGCTACCAAAGCATCATTAGTCGAATAAATCATTAATGCGCATGGAAAATCAAAGGATAATTATCAAATGCATCTATTGGCAACAAGAAATAAACATTAGACACTCATTCCATTAATCCTATCATCGAAATATACAAAAGAACACAACCAGACAGGAAATCCGGAAAAATCCGGATGGGACGGATTTTCGCGGACAGCCTAAATGTACCGGGAATAACCCCAACCCATGGAATAAGCCCCAACCAGGAAAATCCGGGAGCAAAGAAATTCCGTGACGGTCCCAGAAACCCGAAAAATAGCAAAACGTGCACCAAAAATCGAACAACCGCGAGATCTCCACTACCTGAGCTCAAATGATCCCGAAACTATCAATAATTCACAATCTCAAGTATGCAAAGGATTCCAACTCTCAAAAGCCCTCAAAGGATGGATCCCCGTGTTAAAATAATGGTGCCCTAAATCAAATGACCAACTCTCCGCCATTAAAACCAGAGCAAGCTTTAGGGCTCAAAATATCGGTTCAGGATTTACCTAAAAGCCCTCCAGTCTTAACAAGACGGGAAGCCAACATGACACGGGACAAAAGTCACTCAAGCATAAAATAAAATCATCGTTCCGGGCCGAACACCAAGGGAAACCCTAATTTCGCATGATAACACATTTCGCGCCCGAAACGAACAAGCAATCCGACCCAAAATGCCATCTAAAGGATAAATATGCAATCCAACGGAAAAATGGAGCTCATAGGGCATGGATAATGGAGTTCCATAATAAAAACGGGATGGACCCCGACTCTATAAATACAAAATCAAAATCAAATCAAGGGCCGACCCAAATTTAACAATACCTAGTGCAAGAAAACCCCAAATCATCCCGTAAGCAAACAGAAGGGCAATGGATACATACCATGGATCAAGGCGGACAGAATCTGAGCTTTAAAAGTCGACCATGCAACGAACACACTCGGGAGGTAAAAATACCGGCACTAGCACTCAAGAAATCCTCACGCAAACAAAGCAGGATCAATCCCTCAAAGCTCAAATGAAAATCTCAATCGCCAGAGCAGATTAAGGAAGCAATGAAGTTAGAATGAATCAGAAAATGCCCTAAATTTGACCTTATACTCGTCTAAGCAAAGGTACCTCAGCCATTAATGCGCGATAAGACATTTCTGACAAGTCCGAAAACCCGAGCCCTAAGCGGAATTTCAGAAAATCCCAAAATGCATGGAAACACGGATTCTGCGGAAATGCAGAAACCGGGGAAATCAGGAAGATCAGGATTTTGGCAGAATCCGGGAAAATCCGATAGGACCGGAAAATCCTGAGATCAGGCAGAAACCTAGAATCGGAGAATCCTGCCAAAAACGGACAAGGAACCAGGGCCGGAAGAATCCGCCAGAGGTGGAAATTCCCGGATCCAGATGAAAATCCAGACTTGGCCCAAAATGCAATTCCAATCAATGCCAACCTCAAGGAAGGGTCCAAGAAAGCAAGACCAACATGTCAAGACCCCAAAATGATAGATCCAATAAAATCAAAGGTCAAAGACACCAAAAAAAGAGGGTCCCTAATTAAGTATGCAGGCGAAACCCAGACAACACCGGTCACTACCTAGCTACAATAAATTCTGCAATAACTACTATGTCCTTGTCAACTGGGAATGCAGGTAGAGAAGCAAGAGGTAAATACCAACAAGGAAGAGTTTCAAGAGTGGAGAAAGCTGAAAAAGGGCAAAAACGGATGAGAAAATGGCAGAAAATGATGAACCACTCAGATTTGTTTCATCGTAGTTCATCACCTATCGAGCAATCTCCATCGTTGGGCATGAAAAGGGATTGCAAAACCTCAGTGTGGGGATGCCTTCGACATAATAAATTATTAAGAATATTATAATATAATAATATTTTATTTTATTTTTTGATTGGTAATTCTCAGCCGGAGCTGAGCACTTTTGATTGGAGCTTTGAAACCCGCCTTTGACTCAGATTAAACCGCTGAAGCTTTCATGAACGTGGGACTCCATCCCAGCTCTCATTCTCCTCCAACTCCTCAAATCCTCCTCACCTTCACCCCTCCAACTCTGCCTCCTCCTCCTTATGTCTCCCAAATTCTCTCCTCCATCTCTCCTCCCCATCCTCCCTCCTCTCCTCCCTCCAGCCTTTCACACCGCCTCCTCCTCAGTCTCCATCCTCACAGCAGTGCACGCCATCCATTGATCATCCAATCCCTCCATGCAATCCCATCACCAACTTCCATAATATAACCATTATATATATAATAATAATATATTATAACATAATATATAATATAATAATATAATATTTTAAAAATAATAAATGGCTATATTAATACATAATACTATAATAATTGGAATAATTTGATAATAAGAATA
The DNA here is from genome assembly GCA_007258455.2 of Sequoia sempervirens. Taxonomy (NCBI): domain Eukaryota; kingdom Viridiplantae; phylum Streptophyta; class Pinopsida; order Cupressales; family Cupressaceae; genus Sequoia; species Sequoia sempervirens. The sequence goes on from VDFB02024118.1 coordinate 6,465, forward strand.
ATATAATAGTAATATAAAAATAATAATATAATATTAAGAATACTATAATAATTTAATATTAATAATTGTAGATACTAAAATTATACATACACCCAATCAACAATTTCATTTTGTCCTTAATCATCCTTTCTTCTAACCATTTTAATCACAAATAATCTTTATCTCATTAAAATTCATCATCTTTACTTTAACTAAATCAATATTTATTTAATTAGATAAATCAACTTTATCTAATTAAATATATCATTCTATTTAATTAAATCATATTTGTCCATTAATTAAATAAATCAAGTTTATTTAATTAATCTCTTAGGGTTATCTCTTTAATTAAATAAATCATTTTATTTAATTGTCTCCTAAAGTTTCTTCATTTAATTAAATCAAATGTATTTAATTAAATTACTAATGTCCATTATTTCCTCCCATTTTGATTTAAAATCTAAATCAAATGTCATGTTAATTAATCTCTATCTAAGTTAATTAAACCATGATTAATCCTAATCCTAATCACTCCAATCCTCTAGATTTTACAACTTGTGCAAATAAATCAATTTAATTAATTTATTAAATCTTCCTTTTTCATTCAAAAGGGCATCAAGATGGAATATTCTTCAAATTTGAATTTTCCCTCCCACATTTCTTGTCCTCCAACATAGCATTTAACTCCTCTTACATTGTCTCTTACATGTCTCGCACTTGGCATTTAAGACTCTTTCTTCTCCTTCCAACAAGCCATCTTTTGAATTTCAAATCTCCCCCTCATTTGTACAATAACCAAAATGTGCTCAACCTTTGTCCATTAGCATGATGACAAGTGGTGCTTTATCATTGGCTTATCTTTTGTCCCACATCCTCCATATCTTTCAAATTCTCCATCCTTTCTATAAATAGAGGCCTTCTCTATTTGTTGAGGGAGCCACAATCAATGTAAAATCATTATGCTCATTTGTGGAGGAGAATTGGAACCAAAGTTATCATCTTCATATCAAAGATCATCCATTCTTCATCCATTTTTATCATTTCTTAGCTAGGTTATGCAGGAATTCAACCAAGGAAGCATCCAATCTTCATCAAGTGATCAGAAAGCTTACAAGGGATTGGGAAAGGGCCATTTTCCACATCAAAATGACACCAATTCCCCCATGGGATTGAGTGTTTGCATGCTTTAATAGGATTTTATTGCTTTCTTTGTTGTGTTCTTCATTCATTTCCTATTTTGAACATTGTAGATGAATTTCATGGGGAATCTTAGTTCTAACTTGCATATATGACTAACATTGTGTTTGTTCTTTGTGTTTGTGCAGGTCTAGAATTGGGGTTCACAATAATATACTACTAATGAAAAGTAGGAGGTATTTTTCTACAGCATGTCAAATTATGATATTGCTATCAAGATTCAACCGTGTAGTTTAAGAGTCAAACTAATTGATCCATGTTTCATGAGTAGTGGCTCACAAGAACTCGTCTCTCATGATAATGAATGGTCCACTTAGCACTCATTGCATCTAGGTGATGCTCACAGAGGTGAAGCACTGGGCCTTCCCGAGAGGTCACCCATCCTAGTACCACTCCAACTCAAGCATGCTTAACCATGGAGTTTTCCCCAAGGTTAAGCCCGCTTAGCTTGCAATCCCATTTGCAAAACCTTCAACAAATGGGGTTGCAAGCTAAGCAGGTTTAACCTTGGGGAAAACTCCATAGTTAAGTGCGCTTGAGCTGGAGTGGTACTAGGATGGGTGACCTCCTGGGAAGGCCTAGTGCTTTACCTCTATGAGCATCACCTAGATGCAATGAGCGTTAGGTGGACCATTCATTATCATGAGAGATGGGTTCTTGTGAGCCACTACTCATGAAACATAATATAATAATAATAGTAAATATATTAATAAAAGTATAATATAATAATAATAATATTATATAATAAAAAAATAAAATAATAATAATACAATACTTATGTGATTTCAATCCTAACTTTAAATAAGTGAAGAATAAATCTTATTGAATACAACCCAACCATAATTGACCCTTAATCCATTATATTATAATCTCACTATTGAGGTCAACTTATACCGACCTAAGATATAGGAAGCAGCTATCCAGCCCCGTGAATGTACTAGAAGCATAGATGGGATCATACATTAAGTTAGTTGTTGATTAGGCGGCTAGATGTATGTTGTTGTTGCTCAACATTAAGTTAACTACTGATTGGACGACTGGATGCATGATGTATGACCCCATCCATGCCTCTAGTGCATTCACTGGGATGGATAGCCACTTCCCTAAGATATATAACATTGCAAAATTATAATAATATATTATTATAATTATAATAATATATTATTATAATATTATAATACTATATTATTATAATATACTATATATTATACTATATTATAATAATATATTATTATAATATTATTATTATATTATAATAATAGGGGAGATGGGCCCATAGTAGGGCAAGGACCAATAGTAGGGATAGAAGTAGATATATATGGGCCCCACAGTGGAGCATTTAATATCCACTTGCAAAACACTTTTTTCCATAAAGTACATAATCTTACAAATCCTATGATGCCACATCAACCAAACAGGTTCAGGGGACTCAATGCCCTACTATGGGCCCCTATGTGGTTTTACAAAAAGCATGCTATTATGTGGCATCATATTTGATGATGTGACCCTAAAAGTAATTTTTTAAGCAGATGAGTTGGCAAGTAAATTGTTGTACAAAATTGAGACTTTTTTGAAATCATATGTTATGAAATTCAAAAAGCCAGAAGTAGGCTGCCCTACTATGGGCCCCTCTCCCCTATTATAATATTACAATATTATTAAGAGAATATATTAATTATATTAATAATGATTACTTTTTTTTTTGGGATCGGTAATCGCTTTTGACTGGAGCTTTGAACCAGTGAGGCCACAATTTATGGGGGACCTCATCCCCATATTTGTCTGGTTTGACACCAGTCCATTTTTCTCCGCTTCCACTCTTCTACTCCTCCCTTCTTTCCCTTCCTTCGTCGCCTCTCACCTTGCACCACCCGTCGTACTCCATTTTTTTCCTCCGTGCTCCCTTCTCCATCCTGTACTTCACTTCCTCCATTCTCCCTTCTCCACCCCGTACTCTATTCTCCCTTCTCTCCATGTCTCTTTCTCCGCTCCATACTCCTCTAATATCCTCCTTGCCACTTGCCACCTCTCTGAGTCTCCTTCTCCATGTCGACCCCCTCCACACCTTTTCTCTGCCAGCAAACACACCCTGTACCTCCACTGCTGCAGGGTAAATCCTCACACTGCCTCCTGCTGCTGCCACTACCGTTGCCTCTGTCTGCTAACACTGCCACATCCTCCCATCCAACACGCCTACCTCACTCCACTTCTACTATCGAAAAAACCACTGTCGACGGTCCCACCAATTGATCCTTTGGCCTACCTTTTCCTCCCATAGCCTTCCTTCCCATCACATGCCTCCTGGTGAGAGTCGAACGCCTAACCACCGTATCAACACAGTGTTGCAACTGTCATTGCACTGCGGGGTGAACCTTTAATAATGATTACTATTAATATATTGTTAGGATGATTATTATTATTATATTATTATTATTTTATATTTTATTAAATAATATTATAATTATTATATTATTTTTATTTGTATATATTTATTACTATGTTTTTATTAATATATTATTACTAATATTAAAATTATTATATTGTTCTAATTATTATAATATTAAATTATTCACACCATTATATTATATTAATATTAGTTTTTTTAATAAGGGAACAAGTTGTAGATACATGCGAAATGGCGCAAAACAGGGAATCCTAAAATTGGAGGTGAGTAGGTTTGAAATTTGGCAACTAGGACATTGAATTGGTGTTGGAAGTAGGTCTCAAGCGTAATCGAACCTTAGGATTCTTCCAAAAAGGAGCCAATGGTGGCTTGAAGGAGGAAATCAAAGGGGCGGAAGGATGGGAGAAAGTGGATTACATCCCTCCCTTTGTAACAAGAGAAAATTGCATTCCCATTGGCTAGAGATATCAAAGCAAGGGAGAATTTCAGGGGAACAATTGGAAATTTGAATCTTAATGAGGGCCTTGGAGATTCAATAGAAACAAGAACTTTAACAAAGGAGATCATGGAAGGAAGGGAGAGGAAGTTAGGCATGGAGAAGAGCGAACGCAAAGTATTACAAGAAAAATTTCCCTAACAGCATGGTGATCGTCATAAATACAAAGGTAATCTAGAGCAAAACAAAGAGGCTGAAGGAGAAGGATTTCTTTGTGAAATGGGTTGGAAACCAAATCCCTTGGGAAAAGGTGCACAAATGGTGGGAAGATCATTGGGGGGAGGAGGTAAGTATTAAATCCCTACCAAACGGTTTTCTATTTGTAGAATGTAACTCTAAATAATTAAAAGAAGATATCTTAAGTAAAAGGCCATTAATGTTAGAAGGTTGCATATTTTTCACAATTGAATGGATGCCCAATTTTGATCCCATACATCACAATATGGGAAAAACCCCAATGTGGATAAGAGTACACAACATCCCAATGGAATATTGGAATGAAGAGGCACTAAAAGAGATAGGAATGCCATGGGATCGTTCATCCAATTGGATGAAAAAAATTCAAAGGAATTTAGAGAGTATGTAAGAATTTGAGCGGAAGTACAGATCTCAGTAAGAAATTATCGAATGAATTGGAGATAATAACAAAGTTTGGGTGATGGAAACAAAAGATCAAATTAGAGCCCAACTCTCTAAATTCAGAGAAGCATGGTTTTGGAGACCAAACATCAAACAAAAATTGGCATATAAAATCCACAAGAGGGAAACTTAAGGTATTGGCCAATGAAGGGAAAAATTGAGATGTGGAAGATAAAGAGGAAAGGAGAGCATAGAAGATTGCTAAGGATACAATAGGTCCAATGTTGTTAGATACTCTGCTAAATAAAATAGTGGAGGAGATTCATAATCAATCGAGCAATGTGAAATCGCTCGAGGGTCAATTAGAACTAGTTACCACAATTGTGGATAAAAGCCCAAAGAATTGGGCAAAGCTAGAGAAAAGAAACATGGATAGAATACCACCCCATGCTAAATTAGGGGTGATAAAAAATATGCAAGCCTTGAGAGAAGGATCAAGCAAGGCTTCAGAGAAAGGGAGTGGAGCAGAAGGCCAAGGGCTAGAGGAATATTGGGAAAGTATGGAAAATCTAGTCAAAGGAATTGTTAATGAGTTGTCTGGGATAACCAATAGCCAAAGAACAAGTTCATTGGAAAAAGGAAAGGAGAGCCAAGTAAACAGAGTGAAAAAGAAGAATGGGATGAAATACCTGCTTTGGAAGAATGAGAATGGGAGGGAAAATTGGAGGGTTGGATCTTAGGAGAAGAAAAATTCTATCAAAATGGTAGTGATTCACCTCGTAGAGAGAAACTAGGGATAAAGTAGAAGGAATCCAAGAAAAAGTGCCCTAATTATGGGGAAGGGCAAAAGAAAGGAAGAAAGACTAATATAAAAAAACTGAGTCAAGAAGGGGATGCCAAAGGGCAATTGAAAATCACAAGGTTGCTAAGATCTGGGAAGGGAAAAACCCTTCCTAGAGAGTCATGAAGATGAAATCATGGAATGTTAGGGATTAAACACCCCTAACAAAAAGCGCTTAGTAAATTTCTTTATGGAGGTGTCAAGATCTGACATCTTCATGATACAAGAAACTAAACTCTCAGGAAAAGAGGCAAAAATTTTCAAAAAGAAATTGAGATTTTAGAGAGTGGAAATGGTGGACCTACAAAAGGGGCCTTTGGGGGGCTAGCTATAGTATGGAAACCGAATATGTATCATTGGAAATCCTTATAGGAAATAAGACATGGATGGCATGCAAGGTAAGGAACCTCATGGAAAAGGAGCATTTATGTCTAATAAATGTTTATGTTCTAGCATCCCCACTAGAAAAGAGACAATCTCGATAGGAGATAGATGCTTTAACCAATGTTTGGAATATTTTTGCATAATAAGGCGTGAATTCAATGCCATTCTCCATAGTCAAGATAAATTAGGGGAGTACAAAGATGGTTACAATCCCAAGTATATTTTGAGGCATTTGTGGATAAAACTTATTGATTGAAGTTCCAATGAAGAATGGAAGCTTCACTTGGACCGATAGGAGGTTACGCTTCAGCAAAATAGCTGTAGAGTCTAAGCTAATGTATTGTAAACTTGGCAACATTTACTCAATTTAGAGGGTTAACTGGATGAATAATCCACTTCACATTGCTTAAGACTACATTAAATCATCAACCAAGGTGCATAAACTTATGACAATACTGCACTATATGTTCCTTCATGGACTCTTTTTCACCTAAATTATCCTATGTAAACCTATTCAAACTATTCTACCTTGCTGGAATCTTACAAATTTGCAAAAATAGTAAAAGTAGTTATAGAACCTAATGGCTACGAGTACTTGTAGCATAAGCTATAGGTAACTACTAATAACAAGTAAGTACATAATCAATATAAAACTATTTATAATAACAAGATAATCAATTCTAATCTTCGAAGTACTATGATTCACTAATTCCACAACTATTCATGAAAAACAACTACTGTAATCAACTGTAAGAGCTATTCTACTTTATTTTGCAATGCATTTATAAAACAATAAAAATAGAATTAACAAGAATGCATAAATGAATAAGTAAATAAATTAAGTGAGGGGCAGTACCTCGAGTGGCTAGCTCAGGGGACTATCTCACTTAACTTAGAACCAAATCTAACTCAAATTCTTATGCATCCATGTAACATACAAATCCATTCATTGCATATCACCAGATATTCAAACAAAATCCTTCTTGCAGATTGTATTCAATAATTTCATTTTGACAACATGTTTTTAGATTACTTGAAACTAGGAAACGACTAACTGCTTAATAACTTGTAACAACCAACTAACTTTACTACGAACTCATCCCCTGACTTTATACAAAAATGAGGAGAGAATTATTCAAACTACTAACTAATTGTAATCATTAATCCCACTCCTAAATATGAGGATATGAAATTAAGATTGACTTATTCATTCTAACTGAAAAGGAAGAAGAGACCTATTCAACTAAGAACTTCAATGAAGTGGCTTGCATGTGAAACACATAAGCAAATGTTCAGAGTTCTAGAACAAGTATCCTTCTTCAACATTTATTCCTTCCATGATGGCTTACGTTCAGCTCCACAACTTCCTGCACTTTAGGCGATTTGAACTCCACTGATCCCCTGTTTCGCTGCTTTGGTTCTCACTAAAAATGTTCTCTTGTTACCATGTGTTGAGCTGCAGATAGGTCAATCCACACAACATACATATAAAACTAACCTTCATAACTAAATCACATAATTTTATTCATATGCATACATTCTCATGTTTAAATCATGGAATACTATGAATATTGTCACCATATTTCATATTCTCAAACTAGGTTCAAAGTTGCAAAGTATGTCGTGAAAGCATAGCATATTATGAAAGTTTTTGTTTGAAAGTTACTTAGAAAATATATGTAAAGTGTCTAAAAGCATATGAAAAGTAATAGAAAAATTACTAATGACCAAGCCCATCATTCCCCCCAACTCATCTTTTTGCTTGTCCTCAAGCAAAATACTTAACTAAACCACCCAGGGGAGAAGATTGTAGTACAAAAAAATCTGCCTAAGATCCATAATTGTATTGACTCATTGTCCTTGTTTGAGATAAAAACCATTATAACATGCAAGTTTATCTAGCTTAATTGATTATGCATTCGCACATTGATCGTTCTTTTCTCATGTCCAATGTGGCACTGGATGAAGTAGAATATGAGGATGATAAGTAAGTGGAAGCAATTCCACTCCTCTTATTCCTGAAACCTTGATATACTCGCGCAATCTCTCAAACATACTCATAAAATTATGGAAAGAGTGAGTCTCTTTCTTTTGTAATTCTAAAGTCAAAATTTTCCACCTGTTTTCCACATGTTTCAGGAATTTCTGGAGGATGGTCACTGCCAGCTACTGAATCCTTTTGTAATCTCAAATTCTCAAGTCCACAATTATTTTTCCTAGACCCCAGTGAGAAAGGAGTGTCAACCATTGAGTGATGACTCTATTGGGATATGTTGCTTCCTTCCTAAGTTGCAGTGCCATTGTTTTCTCTTGTTCCTCATATTTTTCCATGAGTTCTCCTCGAAGCTGCTCATTCTTGAAATAGGATGCTAGGGCCCTTACCTACAAATCCCCAACATAGATTAAGGGATTCGATTTGGTGCCCTCTGTCATGTCACATAGTTGTGTAGATAATACTCACACAACTGATCCTACTCCTCTAAATTGACTGTATTAAAGAAACTGAGAAAACTATGCCTCTTGTTTAGAGCAAATGACTGATCTTGTTTAGAGCAAATGACTGATCATTAATAAATTTATTAAACTGAAAAACTGAGAAAATTCTCTCTTAACAACAATGCATACACTTTGGGTGGAGGTTTACACTCAATAATTTGAATAGCCTTGTCTATCACCTCTGTCAATTTCCCCTCTAATTTACTCAGTTTCAAATTCTTACTTTTTAGTGATGCATTCAAATTTTGTTTCTCCTTTTCCCAGTTTGCTTTTTCTTGTTTGAATTGGCTGGTGATTTCCAACAATTCAAAACCTAAAGAAAAAGTGGTATGATATGTTGGTGTTCTTGCAACAGGAGGTTGCGGATTTAATGTTACATTCTCCTCAACTCCCACTTTTCCCTAGGCCATATGTGCTTGTAAGTCCAATTTAGCTCCATGACCATAAGTCTGTATTTTCTCTTCCAACTCCTGAATTCTTATCTCCTTCTCTTTGTCTCTCTACTCATATCCTTTCACTTGTGCTTCCAATTGTTCTATTTTGTCAAGAGCTTCTTGGAACTCTTTCTTTATATTCTTGTCTTCCAACAATTCTTCCTCTTTTTCAAAATTCAAATCATCATCATCCCCTGTAATATCAAATATTTCCCTATTGGGGCTACTAGGGACTGTTCTCCTTGTTTTCTTTGTAGTAAAGATATCCTCAGAATCAGAATCAGAGGAAGAAGAAATATATCTTCTTTTCCTAATATGCACATTAATATTTTTAGGAATATTTGCAAAAACATTTTTAGGGACATATCTTTCCCTATCTGTGTATGTGTCTATCATCATTGCATCATGATGTTGTTGTCCTTCACCCTTTCCTTTCTATTCGTGCTCTTCCATGCTTCTTTTCTCAACATTTTCTCTTCTCAACCTACCTAAGTGTCTAGGAGTAGCAGTTTCCTGTGTAACTTTGCTCTTTTTCTTCCTTTCACTCCCCTTTTTCTTCTCTGCATCCCCTTTCTTTACAATATTCTTTTGCTTCTTGAAACCTTTCTTCTTCTTTTTCCCTTTAGAAGATGTTGATGCAGTACCTCCCCTAACTCTAGGGTTTTTAGAGGATGAGGGCTCTTCTGTTACCACCGGCCTAAGTTCTTATATATTATGTTTTTCAGACCCACTTTGGCTATGGGTAGGTGAAGCCAATGGTGTAACAGGAGAATTTTCTCTCTCAGGTTCAATTTCTAGTTCATACTTAGGTTGAGGTTAATCCTCTATTTCAGGCACCTCAAGCAACTTGGTGATATCCTTGCAATTTTTGAAATAATCCCAATTAACCTGTGGGTGTTGAATTCTTAGACTCCTTTTAACTAGTAAGATTATTAAGCAATGATGGGATAGTGTGGTGTTTGTTTGTTTCCTTTGATATTCAGATGCCATTCTCTTCAACATATTATACAGGAAATTGGGTACATTTACCAACTTGTCGTGTCGTAAATGATTTAACAACTTAAAATGCATAGTGTATAAAAGGTTTTGACAACCATCACAAGTAAGATATTTAATGATATAACCATCACATTTTCCCCAAAAGAATGGAAGGGAAAGCCGCTTTGTACCTTGTGATGTGGAGTCCATATTTTCTCCTCGCTCATATAACTCCTCCCTTGCTGCCACTACATTTGCACAAGTTGGGTATTCAGCCCCCGTATAAGGCAATCCTATGACTTGAGCAATTGCCATTTCAGAGGCATCCACTACCAACCCTTTCATTGTTTCCTCGTCATATTGCAATGTAGCTACAAAATCTCTTGCAATTTCATTTTCATACTTCCTTAGCTTCAAGAAATATTCTAACCATCCCACTCTAGTGAAGAGGGGTAAAACTACTGTATCTTCTAATATTTCTTTATGCGTAGATGGTTCCTTGCGTATAACATCACCTCCAATTGTCTTGATGCTCTGCAACCTTGAAGAATTCAAATTCTGCTCAAAACTCATCTCCACCACCTTTAAAAACCCTTCAATTTCACTACTCCTTCAAATACCTTCTCATATACCCAATATTGTAACTTCACAATCCCCTTTCTTCTAGCTTAATTAACTGTAAATTTTCCTTTTCTTAGCTTATTTTAGGGCAAAAATCACATTATAGAAAACAACAGAGAGGTATTTTATTTGTACGAGGATGACATAGAATGCTATCTAAAAAACTTAGGTGGAAAAAATAAAAAATCATGACTATTATACCCCTCCCCCCAATTTTAATTGAAGTGACCTCACTTCATGCATGACTTGGTAGGGGTGATAGGATAATAATGGAAAATACTGATGAAATATTTTTGCATGCATAACTTAAACTAAGAATAATAATGAATACAAAAAGAAATCCAGTTTGATTATGAGAAGTTACCTGTTGTACGTGCATGATGGTGATTATTACTCAACAAAATTTGGAACTGGAGAAACATGTACTTTGGCGTGCAATTGATTTGATTGACATTAAATGCATTGGAGTGGATGAAAAGCTAGCGGTTGTGACTTGAGGGGTACTTGCTACAGATTCTTTATTTGGAAATAAATGACCCATGTGATATTTGGTGGAATGCCTAGGAAAAACAATTCAACTTTTCCAAGGTATTGTAGCTTACTTTCAACAGGTGTTGTTGTGGGTACTCCATGCACAGGGCCCTTTTATATTTTACAGATTTAATTTTTAGGTCCCATCTGAAATAGGTTCTAATAAATACTGAATGGACTGAAGAACAAGTCCCTCTAGAGTAGAATTTGTACATCATGGAATATGTGTTGTGTGTGCCTATGGTTTAAAAGTATGAGAAATTATGCCTGGGTGATTTTAGGGGTTAAGTTGTGTAACTCAACCTCTAGATCACCAGACATGTTGGGTGCTAGGTATGTCTCATATTACCGATGTAGGACTATGTGAATTAGTTTCTATTTCAAGTTTATCAAGAGTGCCATATTGCTCAATAAATGAAAAAATGAAGTCATCATGTTGTAGTGGTTTCTTGTATAACTTCAATCTATGACCATTAACAAGAAGTGAGAACCAGACTGCATCAATGGTATGCAACTGTACTGCTCCATTGGGGTAAACCTTGCTAATCTCATAGGGGCCCAACCATCTAGACTGGAATTTACCCTTGAAATATTTATACCTTGAGTCATATAACAGGGCCCAATCTCCCACCATGAACTCTTTTGTTTTTATGTACTGCTCTTGCCATTTCATTCGCTACTACTATACTACCTTTGTATGATGGACTGCTTCCATTCTTATCTCATCCAACCCATTCAAAGAATGCAACCTTTATTTCTATGCTTATGTTAAATCCATTCCCAAATCTACTATTTTCCTCAATGTTTTGTATTCAAATTCAATAGGAAGGATTGTTTTCTTTCCATAAACTAACTCATAGGGTGTAAACCTAGTGGTTGTTTTCTATACAGTCATATATGCACAGACTGCTTCAACTAACCTTGAAACCCAATCTTTCCTATGCAGTTGCACTGTCTTGGTGAGAATGCTTTCAATCTCCCTATTTGTGACCTCTACTTGGCCATTAGCTTGTGGATGATAGGGTGTTGATTTCTTACGTCTGATTTGGTATTCCTCAACCAACTTGGTGATTAGATTAGAAGTAAATTGGGGCCCTTGGTTAGTGACTATTTCTCCAGGTACTCCATACCTAGTAAAAATATCTTCATTTAGAAACTTAGCCACATTACCATCTTTGGCAACCTGTACGGCCTTAACTTCCACCCATTTTGTCAAGTAATTAGTGCAAACAAGGATATATTCCTTGTTATTGGAGGTAGAAGAGATTGGACTAATGAAGTCTAAACCCCATTTGTCAAAAGGTACCAATGTCAACTGAGGTTGTAAGGGCATCTCATCACTCTTTATTGGTCTTCCCATCCTTTGACACCTATCACAACTCCTGGTGTATTTAACATCTTTATGTAAAGTAGGCCAATAATAGCCAGTTGTGAGGATCTCAAAAGTTGTTCTCTTTGCTACAAAATGACCTCCACATGGATCATCATGGCATGCTTTCATGATATCAAAAATATTATCTTCTTCGATGCATCTTCTCATGATGTTATCAATACCTGTATAAAACAAATAACCAAATATCCAAGAGCAAGGGAAACATTTATGAACCAATTGTCTCTTCTCTCTTAGCGAGAAATGTGGTGGAATCTGCCTTGTGACCAAATAATTAGCAACATCTACATACTAGGGTGTTTGTACTTGCAAAGCAAACAAGTGTTCATTAGGAAATGAATCATCCACCACTCCTTCAGTTGATTGTGTTAGCAGTCTTGATAGGAAATCTACTACCATGTTTTCTCTTCCAGGTTTATCTACAATGGCAATGTCAAATTCCTATAAGAGAAGTAGCCATCTTACCAATTTACCTCCAACTACTAGCTTGTTCATATCAAATACCTAATTGCTATGTGATCTGTATGGACAAAGACTAGATAGCAAGTAATATAGTGTCTGAATTTATTAATAGCATAAACAAAAGCAAGCATTTCTTTTTCTGTTACAGTGTAGTTTAATTATGCCCCTTGAAGATTCTTGTTGATATAATAAATTGCATACTCTTTGTTGCCATCCTTCTGACCCAAGACTGATCCAATGACAAAATTTGAAGCATCTGCATGTATGTGAAATGGAAGAGTCCAATTTGGGCCTCTCAACACTAGTGCTTGAGTTAGAGCTTTCTTTAGTTCTTCAAAGGAGTGTTGACACTCAGAGGTCCATTCAAACTCAATGTCCTTAGCAAAATAAATAAAGGTGCAACAATCTTACTAAAATATTTAATAAACCACATGTAGTAGCCTACATGACTGAGGAAGCTCCTAATATCTCTTTGCTTCTGAGGAACGAGTAAGGTAGATATTATCTCAATTTTGTGTGGATCAACCTGGATTCCTGCACTGGATATAAAGTGTCCCAATACTATTCCCTATGGCATCATCATGAAACACTTCTCTTTTATTAGTGATAGGTTGTGTTCCTTACACCTTTTTAACACTTTTTCTAGGTTTCTAAGAGATTCCTCAAACCTTTCACCATAAGTGGTGAAGTCGTCCATGTATATCTCCATGCAATCATGTGCATAATCAGAAAATATGTTGAGTAATGCTCTTTGAAAGGTAGTTGGAGCATTGCACAAACCAAAAGGTAAGACATAATATGCACAGGTTCCCCAGGGGCAGGTGAATGTGGTCTTATCTTGATATTTTGGTGCAATCTTGATTTGGTTAGAACCACTAAAGTCATCAAGAAATGAGAAATATTTCTTTCCTGCCAAAGAATCAAGAACTTGGTCAATAAATGGCAGTGGGAAGTGATCCCTGTGGCAACATTTAGTTCCCTGTAATGAACACACACTTTCCATTTCCCACCTTTCTTAGGAGCTATTACCAATGGTGAAACTCATTCACTATCTGATATAGGGTATATAAAACCTGCATCTAAAAGCTTTTGTAGTTTAGCTTTCACTATCTCTATTAGAGCTGGATTCATACATCTCAGTGGTTGTCTTATAGGTCTATAGCCATCATTAATGTAAATCATGTGTATGCATAGATCAAGATCTATGCCCTTCATATCATGGTAATCCCATGCATATGCAGTTGAATGTGCCTGCAACACTGATTACAGAGAATTTTTTTGTTCCTCTGTCAAGGCATTATTGATATTTAATTTCCTTCTTGGCATAATTTCCAACTCCTTTGATGACTCTTGAACTAATGAGAGATCAAGGATTGGTATGATAGGTAAACATTGTTGAGGAAGTAATGAATGAAATAGTTGTGATATTTCTTCTATAGAATCAGTAGGTATAATACTTTGCAAGGGGTCTTGTAGGCATATGAGACAGTCTTGTTGTTGCGGGCTCTTGCCAAAGTCATTTTGGATTATGTGAGAAATGAGCTCATCTTCATCTTGGTCATCCAATAAGGGGTTGCGCTCTATAGTCATCACCGTCTGCAAATAATAGTTGTCTTCCTCCTCCTCACCCAAATTGGGCCAAATGGTGTTCTCAAGGTCTGCATATGGTTGGGCTGGTGGATAAAGAACTAGGTTCTTTGTAACTGTCCCATTAGATATTATCATTTTACCAAACTTACAGCCTATAAATGCATCAGTTCTTGCTAACCAAGGCCTACCTAGGATGAGTGGGTAACCCACAAGATTGACTTTGGGTTGTAACACTATGAAGTCAGCAGGGTACTCCCAAGAATCCAATGCAATGACTAGATCTTCAATAATTCCCTCAAGCTTGACCATGGACCTATCATCTAATTGCAAAATTGTTTGTGTGGGCCTAAGGTTGATCAATTGGAGCAACTGCATTATTTATTTTGTCATGACATTGATGGCTGCCTCCAAGTCTATCAAAGTATTCTAACGAGGGTCTCATTTATCTTAACGCCCACAATTGGACTACCAGGATTGGTATACTTAGGGACTGTAATGTTCTTGAACATGATATTTATTGAGATATGGTGTTGTACACCATTGCATTAAATGATTTATTATAATTTTGTAATTAAATAATTATTTAGTTCTGATTCACCTTGGTGGTGTTGTTAATCACACAAAGTAATTATTTGGGGACCCGCTTGATGTTGTATT
>VDFB02024122.1:0-14867 GCA_007258455.2 Sequoia sempervirens
TGGATGGGGAAACCATAGCCAAGGTATCTGTGAACCCTCTCCACAAAGATATGTTTTCCCCCACAATTAAACATCTTTTATTGTATTCTTTTATATTAAAAAAGGGCTACTTCCAGAGTGAGGTTTGGTGTTAATAGTTAATGATGGAACTTATAAAATGGGAAATTTATGAATTAAAAATAATAATAGTAATCACAAGCATTACTACTAATGTTTGACGATTAACTAATAATAATAGTTTTACTAATCATATAAGAGGAGTATCATTAATTCTAACAATAGTAGTTAACAATGTTGGCATCAACTATACAAGATAATATTACTATTATTGTTCATAATTGTAAATAGCATCATCAAACAATAGTAAAAATAACATTACTATTTCTTGTTGTAGACTATTTGTAAACTCCATGGTGTGGACAATTTCTGCTACAAACTATGTGTTAACTCAATGGTCTATTAAGATGGAAATGGTTCTTTATTGCTACATTGGTGAGGCTGCACATGGCCTATGAGGCTTTGTGCATGCCTTTGCATGCATTTCCTGAGCTCTTCTTTGCTAGTGTTCGTGTGTTTTATCTGGTGGGCGGCGCTTCTAGTGTTTGGGGGGGTTTCTTTTTTCTACTACTTGTGTTCTTTGGCTATGAGATGTGGGGTTTTTCTTCATCAATGCAAGTGTTGGGGTTCTTTTTGTTTGGGTGTGGGGGCGTCTATTTCTGGGACTATGGCAGAACATCAAGTTTCTACCAGTCTAGTGGTGGTTGATCATGGTGTTCTTTACAATGGATCTTCATCAGGGTTGCAAGCTCAACAGTCTGAGTCATTTTATGTGGGGGAGGACCCTAAGCTAAAGAAAGTGAATGGTTGTTTACCCAGGAGTCAGGATCGTCTAGTATTGGTTCTTTCTCCTGAATCTATGGCTAATAATGTTTCTTATTGGAGTAGAAATGCTTTAATCTACAAATTTCTTGGAATCTGCATTTGTCTCCTAGCTTTGGATGCTTGGATCATCTATACATGGTAGGTTGAGGGAGACATGGAGATAATGGTGGTTGCAAACAGTTATTTTGTGGTTGTTTTTTCTAATATGGCTAATAGGAATCAAGTTTTTGAGGGAGGACCCTACTTTATAATCAGGTTGGATTGTTTATTAAACCCTAGAATATGGGTTTCAATATAGCTAAAGAATTGTCGTCGAGGGTTCCTGTTTAGGTTATCTACAATGGCTTCCCCTGGAGTTTTGTAGAGAAGATATATTATAGCGGATTAATTCTCTTCTTGGTAAGCATGTTGCAATTGCTCAACAAACCCTTGAAAGGAAGGTTACTTATTTTTCTCGGATTTGTGTGGAGTTTGATTTGAATAATCCCTTGTTAGATTCTTTGGAAATTTGTCTTGGCTCTTTGTCTTGGATTCAAAAACTTGATTATGAGTCCCTTCATTTTCGTTGTCATATTTTTCATCAGTATGGACATCTTCATAAGCAATTTCCTAGGATTAATTAAGGCTCCTCCTAATTCCTTCCCTTCATATTTGGCTCCAAAAGTTGGTAGGGAGGATAAAGGGAAATCTTCCATGATGGAGGGTGAATTGGATAAAGATGGATTTATGTCGATTAATCCTTGAGCTAAGGGTTGTGGCCAGAAGAGACCATTCAAGGACAAGAAGAATGAAGACAATTCTAATCAGTTTGAGGTGTTGGACACTTCAACCTTGGTGGAAGGAATCCTGCTCGATATTCCTTTTGATGTTGTTGATATAGGTTGTGTTGTGGGGCAGGGACAAGGATCAGGTTAGGATATTTATTTAACTCAGGGTATGCAAGATCATTGGATATCTCTAAATGATCCTATGTAGGATGAAGATGATATTGTTTTGGTAGATTTAGAAAATGATGGGCTAGTTTTTGGCAAGAGCAAGGGGTCTTCTCTAGCCTTAGGGGTGCAACAATGCACAATTATGGAGGGATTGTTTGAGCACTCTTCTAAAAGTGGCCACAAGAAGGATCCTAAGAAGATTAAGTGTACTGGAGATTTGTTGGTGGAATCTGGGTCTATTAAGCCCATTGATGTTCAATTTTCTCCATCTCCCCCATGATTGTTCTCTCATGGAATGTAAGGGGGTTGAATATCACCTCCCATCAAAAGGATATTCATGATCTGGTTGATGTACATTCTTCAGACATTTTTTGTGTTTAGGAGACTAAACTTTTAGTTGATTTCATGTTTCAATGTGCTTCTTGAATATGGTATTTTGGTCAATGTCAGTGCATTGGTTCTCAGGGGAGTTCTAGGGGTTTAGCTCTTTTTTGGGATTCAAGAAAGATTGCTCCACTTTGGTGGATTTCTAGTCATTCTACTATTTCCATGGTTTCCACTTCCTTGGAAACTGGTGAGACCATTTCGGTTACTAATTTTTATGCCCTGATTGATATTCATGGAAAAATCCAACTTTGGGCTCATATAAGGTATGTTATATCATGTGCTCCATATCTTCCTTAGATCTTAGCTGGTGATTTTAATTTTATATTGATCTTGGAGGAGAAAAGAGGTGGGATTCCTCAGCTTGGGCCCGCTTCTGATCCTTTTTGGGAGAATGTGGATTTTCTTGCTTTAATTGATGTTAATCCTTCTAATGGGGTTTTCACTTGGAATAATAGACAGAGTGGAGAGGAAGTAATATTTGAAAGGTTGGATAGATTTCTTGTTTCCTATTTTTCAATGGGAGGTAGATTGGTTACTAGTTCTGAGACTCTTTATTAGAGTTTTTCTAATCATTGGCCAATTAAACTTTTAGTAACCTATTTTACAGCTCCCAAGAATCCTCCCTTTAAGTTTCAGCTTGTGTGGCTTTGGGATTCTTCTTTGCATGATCTTATGTCCTAGTGGTGGTAGGATGGTTGTCCTTCTTATTGTAAAACTATGTACACCTTTGTGAAGAAACTTTAGTATGTTAAATTTCACCTTAACAGATGAAATAGGATGAGTTTTGGAAATTTTAAGGTAATGAAGAGGAATGCCCAAGCATGCCTTGATGTGATTACTAGCCAAATTTGAGATTTAGGTTTCTCAGATACTTTGGGTCAAGTAGAATCCCAAGTTACAATAGATGTGGAGGAATGGGAGCTTCAGGAGGAGATTTATGGAAGTGAAAGGCTCAGATTGATTGGCTTTAGGAAGTGGACAAGAATACTCCTTTCTTCCATCATTCTATGCAGGCTTATCATAATAGAAGTTGTATCTCCTCTTTGGATAATGCGATGGCATCCACATTCACCACTGATTTATCCAGAAGATTTTGGCTCCTTGAATTTCTTTGCTTTTTTAGCCTCCTCTGTGGTTTTTCTCTCAAATTTGAAGGAGAAAAGAGCGAGCCTGCACGTAACGTGGGTTTCATCTAATATTTAACTGTAAGGGGAGTGGGAAGGAAATGAAATGTGAAGGTAAGGTGGTGGGGTGGGTTGGGAATACTTTACAAATGTAAAATAAAATGAATAAAATCCAATCTAATGTAAGATGTTAAAGAAACACAAGTTGATTGTGGGTCATGAACTAGAAAACCTGTAAACAAAATGAAGATTGTGAATGATCTAAGATCCAACAGAAAGTGACCTTCACCATTGCCCGAATCTTCCCCGGAAGTCATGATTTGCGCTCACTGGACCACCTTCCAGCGATGGCAAATCATACTGTCTGGGAAACTTAGAAATAGGTTTTTGACTGCCAGGAATTAAACTCTGAGAAAATTATTTTTTAGGCCTACAGGTGGGACTAATTCACCATTCTTGGTGAATCAGTCCTCCTACAGGAATCTACAAAGTTAGGACTTGATTTTGTAGGTCTAGATCTGCACTTTGGTCTTCTATAGGTGTCTACTTTAGAAATTGTTGGAATTGGGTTTGAAAATGACTTTTTCTTGATTCTTTGACTTGAATGACTTTTTAACTTTATTTTCAATGATTTCCAAGCTTCCAAGAGACCTAACTCTGCATAAAAATAAGACAAAAGAGAGATATTTTGATGTTAGGGCATGGGGGTTTGCCTAAGTCAAACCCCATTTAGATAATTAAACTAAAATGATGTAAGAAATGAATGAAAAATACAACAATGGAGTTGATTACCTTGCCATGATGATTAATCTTGAAATTTTGTAGCATAACATGAAGATTGAGCCCTTGAATGCTTTAGAAAGCTAACTTGATGACTTCTAATGAAAAAACCCTAGCTTGCTTGACTTGGATGAGAAGATAGATGATGAATTAATGATGAGAGATGTAAGAATGATTTGTTATGTAAAATGATAATAAAAACACTTATTTATAGATAATTGTTCCTTAGTATCTGATAATACCTCATCACAGGCTGACATGAAGCAAAATTAAACTTTAAATTTCACTTTTTCCCACTCAAGGGTCAAAATGGGGACCAGATAGGACTCATTCGCCACACATGGAAAATGGGTCCCACCTAGATGGGACTGATTCACCATGCATGGTGATGGGTCCCATAGGGGTCATTCCAACATCTAAGAAGCCAAGGAATTAGGAAATAAGGTTTAAATTGTAAAATTTTTGGGTATTTGATAAATTAAAGCCTCAGGATGCACAATATGGGTTAATAGGGGACTATTAATGATGATGTAAATGTCAAATAGGGCTTGGGACATAGAAATCAATGTGAAAGTGTGATTAATTACACTTTACAAAACTAAAATTAGGTCCACATAGCCTAGAAGGGTGCAAAAACCAATGTGAATGTACAAGACACATTACAACACTAGTTTATCATTAAATTTATCTTACAAGCCTTCTAAATTGATTTAATAATGTTATTAAACATATTTTATAATGTTGAATTAGGAAGAAATAGGTTAATTAAGTATAGAAAAGCATGAAATTCCTTTACAAGACTCTACAATACCTTTACAAGACATCAATAAACACATTTTATTCAGTGTGCAAGGGTCCAAGACTTAGTGTGGATGCACAAAATACCTCAAAACACTAGATTAAGGCCTCATTAAGTCCAATTAATCTTATGTCAATCAAAGGGTACTTTTTTCTATGACATAGTCCCTATAGAAGATAAGGAGAATTTGATCCTTGTTTGCATTCCCTCTTTGATCTCCAAGGAGATGAATGATTTCCTCATCCACCCGATTTCTTTTCGTGAATTGGAAGAGGTTGTTTTTGGGATGAATAAAGGTAAAGCCCTTGGTCTGGATGGTTTTCCTGTTGAATTTTTTCAATAATTTTTGGATATTATAAGTTTTTACTTGTTGGAGGTTTCCTAGGAATCTCTTCACAGTAAGTAGATGCTTCGTTCCTTGAACTCTAATTTTCTAGTTCTCATTCCTAAAAAGGAAGGTGTGATCAGCTTGAATTATTTGAACCTATTGCTCTCTATAATGTGGTGTACAAATTTTTTACTAAATTGATTGCAGAGAGGCTCAAAGTTTGTCTTCCTTTTGTAATATCTAAGGAGCAAGGAGGTTTTGTGACTGTAGATAGATCCTGGATGGGGTGGTGGTTTCCTCTGAATTCATTCAATCTATGGTGACTTCTAAGGACAAATCTATGTTTATCAAGTTGGATATGGCCAAAGCTTATGAAAGGGTTAAGTGGAATTTTTTGTAGAGAATTCTCTTAGGCTTTGGTTTTAAACATGATTGGGTCAATTGGACTATGAGTTGTGTTACCTCTTCCTTTTTTATGTTCTTATGAATGGGGAACCTTTTGAGCTTTTTGAGGCTTCTAGGGGCCTTTGTCAAGGAGATCCTCTCTTCCCTTACCTGTTTATTATTATGGTTGAGGGTTTGGGCAGATTTCTTAAGTTGTGGGTTTCCTAGGGCAGGTTCAAGGTTGGTGTTGGGGAAATGGGCTACCATAGCTCTCTCATCTTCATTTTGTGGATGACACTTCTCTTATGGGGAGGACTCGCCTTCAGGAGGTTTTTTCTTTTAGGTGGGCTTTGGATATTTACCTTGTTGCTTTGGGTCAAAAATTCAATGAGAACAAGTCTTCTATCTTCTTTATTAATACTTATGAAGCTATTCAATGGTGGATTTCTAATATTTTGAGGTTTCAGATTGGGTCTCTTCCCTTTGTCTATCTAGGAATACCTCTTGTTGTTGGTAGGCATCCCAGGTCTTCTTGGAAAAATTTTCTTGATAAGTTGCACAGTAAAGTCAATCATTGGACTCATCGTTGGCTTTCTACTACTACAAGAGTGAGTCTTTTGAAGTCTGTTATCAAGGATCTCCCTATTTATAGGCATTTTGTTCAGGTGGCTCCTTTGTATTTCTTGAGAGAATTTGATGCTCTCACATCAATTTCTTTGGAGTGGTAACTTGTAGTCAGTTAAGTGGAGTCTTGTTAAGTGGGATATGGTGTGCAGGCTTCAAAAAGAGGAGCTCCTTGGATTATGTTCTACTATTTTGAATGGGAAAGCTCTTGCAACCAAGTTATATTGGTGTTGGTGTACTATTTAGCATCATCTTTGGGCCTGTATTCTTACCCACAAGTATCTTAATTAAGGATGTTAACACTTTTGATGTTCCTCATTTCCCTTTAGAAGGAAGGGGTTTATGATTTGGAATACCCTCAAATCGGGCTCAGATGGTTAAGAAGGGGAATTTTTGGATATGTCATATAGGTTCTCAATCTCTTTTTTGGCGGGATTCTTAGGATGGTCATTCTCCTATTCTTTCTGCTTACCCTCACCTCCAGTCTCTTTGTGATAATTTTATTGTTGTTGGCTAGAATATAGTTTAGCATTATAATTCTATTTGGAATATTGGACTTGTTGCTAGCCTTAGATGGAAACACTCCTCAAATTGGCCTCCAGGAGGGTCAGAGGAGGATAGGAAAGAGATGGCTTAGATTATGGCATCATGTGAATGCAATTCCATGGTGGGGTAGGATGTCTTGGCTTGGAGTAATAGTGATTTGTATGGTAAGTACTTTGTTTCAATAGGTTATGGTGAGTTGGTTAGGTAGGTGTTTGGGGAGATTGAGGTTCCTTGGTGGAAGCAAGTGTGGAACAAATTTTCTTGGCCCAAGTGCAATTTTTTTTTATGTGGCTGGTGGTCCAGGACCAATGTCTTACTTGGGATAACTTGTGCAAGAGGGGGTTCCAAGGTCCCTAAATGTGTGTTTTGTGTTGTAAAATTGAAGAGAGTGTCTCTCATCTTTTCTTCCAATGTTCCTTTTCTAGAAGGCTTTGGCACCTTTGGTGGGCTTTGTGGAACCATGCTTACTGGCATGTCTCTTCTTTGACAGAGTTCTTTTTCTAGTGGGGGAAGGCCCCTGTTAATACCTCTTTTATTCAAGTTACTTGGGCTCTTGGACCGACTTCTATTATTTGACATATCTTGTTGGAGAGGAATCATAGGAATTTTCAAGATGTGAAGTTGGTTGTCAAACATTTGTGGTGGAAGATTTTGCATTATTTGGGAGAAACTATTGTGGCTAAGTGTGACTTGGTTGAGGGTGTGGATCCAGGAAAGGTTGCATGTTGCATTTTTCTCAATCTTCCTCTTTAGAGGGGGGTTTCTCAAAGTGTTGGTCAGATCATGAGAAACAGATGTCACCATCCTCTTCGAAAGATGAATAGGGAGGGGTGTTGGTGTCCTCCTTAGGGTGTGTTGAAAATGAACATAGATGGTTTTTCTCATGGAAATCCAAGTCATGCTAGTATTAGAGGTGTTGGGAAAACTAGTTCTGGGACTGTTGATTTTATCATTTATGTTTATAAGGGTTTGTGTACTAACAATTTGATGGAGGTTCTTTCCATTTTATGTGTTATGGAGCATGGTTTTGCTCTTGGGTGGAGATGGATCATTTGTGAATCTAATTCTCAGGTGGTAGTGACTTTATTGTAGAGGTAGCAATTTGAGGATGTAAATTGGCATTTGGTTGTTATTATAAAAAAAATTCTTAATCTATGCACTTCCTTGGATTCTTTTTCTTTTTGTCATATTCCTCAAGAATGGAAGGGGGTTGCAGATTGTTTGGCTAAATGGGCTTCTGATCATTTGCAAGTTTGGAATACTGTGGAAAGGTGTCAATTACCCCCATATTTGTCCCAAAAATTGGACCAACTAGTGGAGATAGACAGGGATGTTTAATGCCCTTGCATTGCATTGCTCTTTATTGTTTTGAATAAATTTTTACCCCTCTTTTAGTTTAACTCAGTGGTCTATTGAGGTTGGTTTGTAAACTATTATTTTTTATATTCCTCTTTAGGCATCTCCATGTCTTGGAATCTATTGTATTCATATATTTCCTTTTAATTTAATCTTCTTATTCCAATAACAAAAAATAACATTAATATTAGTTTTACCAAGCACATTGCCATTATGCAAATATCAATGTTAATTATAGTATTAATATCAATATTTTGAGGTAGGAATAATTCCAACTGTAACAATGGGATTCATGGAAATAATAACATTAATGGTAGTAATAATGGTATTCAAAAGTGATGATAATAGTCATTAATTAGTGTGATGTTAGTATTTACGTGAGTAGAAAAAAAAAGAATTAGAAGAGGAAGTTTCCTCAATATAAATAAATTTATTTATTTATTTATTTGAGTCCTAGATTTAATTAAATCTATATGATGTAATTTCCTTCTAGTGAAATTAGTGGGAATCTATTTCATTTTACTTCATGAAAAAAAATTCATTTGACAAATGGAGTAAATGTTTTAATAAGGACTAGCCAAGTGGCTTATTTAAGAATAAATCTCATTTACTTATATTTTCATAAAATTTAAAGTGAATATTTTATAATTAACTCGATAAATTGTAAGGTCTTATCACTTTATCAAAGGGTATATCATATAGTAAATCATTGGCTCTTTTAAACCATACAAATTGTGGGTAGTTGATGTGTCGTTTCTCCTTGGGATTGGGAATGGTTAAGTCTTGTTTAAATCGAGATAAATACATCAAGTAAAAGTAAGGATGAATTTGAGAAATTAAACGTTGGTGAATTTAATGGATGTCAACTCTCTTTTAAACTTTCTTAGCAAAAGGGTAACCTTAGGTTTAATTATAATTAATAAAAGGGAGATGTCCAATCCTTCTAATTATTCTTGTGTAAATTTGTGTCTCCCCATTAAAGGTTTATAAAGTTAATTATTGTTAAACCTTAGTCTTCCCAAGTTTATCCCAACCAACCCATGTAGGGTATAATTAACGAATTGCATTGATGTCTTTGCACCTAAATTAAGAAGCAAATCTCTCAAGGATGCTCAACTCTCATCATGCTTAGTGTCACACCTCAAGAACTTAGTGTGTTAATTAGTCCAATTAATAGGTTTTTAAAAAAAAAACAAAAAAAATTTGTGTTTTTCTAGCAAAACTTATGAGCATGAGATTCTGAATATCAAGGTTTGATGGTAAAGTTCTACATATCCTAATCAATGGGACACACCTCAAACATTTTTGCTACTATTATTTAATTAATTGTTTAGTTTTAACTCCTCTAAGCGCATCCCACACATTGCTAAAAAAAAATTAATTCCATAAGTGCTATCAATACATTGTTGCGGAACTAGATTAAATGGTTTTATTTTATTTTCCTAAATGCTTTATGCAGAAGTTGTTGTTTGTAGAAGACTCTTTTCAATTGGATTAGGTTGAAAAAAATATTTTTGATGAGGCAAAGAACTTTTTGATCCATATGAAGACTTTGTGCCCAATTAAAGGATGCAAACAACTAGTTAGTTATTCAACAAGTAAATAACCCCTTTGAGAACGCAAAAATGTTTCTTATTTTTTGAAAAACCAAGACAAAAAAAGAAAATATTTTCTACAAAATCAACAAAGCATGCAAAAATAATAAAGAAGGAGCTCACTAACTTTAAGGAATTCTAAGACGATAAGAATTAGAAATATCTTATCTACATAGGATAAGGATTAAAAATATTTTATCCACATAGGATAAGGATTGAAAATATCTTATCCATAGAGGATAAGGATAACAACTCATAAAGCAAAGAGGTAAATCTTATCCACAAAGGATAAAGATGAAAACTCATAGGAAAAATATCTAAAGTCAACATCAATTTATAATGTTAGGCTCTCAAAATCTATAAATAAGATGCCTATACTTTGTTGCAATATTTTGGAAAAGTTTATTGTACAAAGTGACATTCAATCCTTGAATTTTTTCAATCAAAGTTAGATCTTTACTTTTGTAATTTTCTTCATTGCTTGCATCTTCAACCTTGTTTCACTCTTAAATAATGGTTGATTATATATTTATGATGTAATCTTTTACTATTTTTCCAAAAAATAGTCATTATAGCAAATTTCAGTGAATCAAATATTAGTACTTTTTCCTTACTTATTTCAATTTTTGTGTATGAAAGAAAAGTAGGTATTATTATGAGTTCTATGACTCCTTAATTATTTTTGTTACAAGTTTACCTCTAAATTATAGTTACAAATTACTATTTGAAGCTCTAGATTGAGATTCATAAGTTATGTTGCTAAAAGGAAGTAAAAATTTGCTATATTTGGTGCATCGCCTTCATTTTTTGTTTTAGATTCAAACTATCAATTCTTTCTTATCTCTTTTCCTAGTAAAGATCTCTAGTTAGAGTTAGATTTTATGTGATTTACTAAGGGGAAGTCACCTTTTAATCAAAGGTTGAACTTGAGTTTTGTGAGTCCCATGACTCAAGAGGTCATCCCATGTTTCATAGGATAGTTGGGTTCAAAATTCATTAAGGTGCATATTCTAAGTGATAACAATTATATAATTAAATTTATTAAAAATATATTAAAATATAATATTTAAGAAAAAATACATACTTAAAATAGACAAATATATACGCCCAAATTTATATACACACCAAATAGATTACATGGTTAGTTGAATGAGTAGACATTGAGGTGTTATCATCTTACTTGGTCATGTTCCCATAGACAAATCAATTAATAAGATAATGTAAGATTATATGTTGAAATATATTACACAGTCGTGATTGAATTAATGACATATTCACAACACTCTCAAAATTGGCTCATATATTTTTTTCCTACAAATAATCTTCATGACTATTATTATTTTATTAAATACACAAATAATAAATACAATATCACCCGTGGAAACACAATATCATTAAACACAATCACATATTTCTTATTGAAAAAGATTTCATAATCTCTATCACCTTTATTCGAAATACTTTTTCTCACATCCTTTAATTTCTTCAGCTATTCCAACAAATATCAACCAAAATTGACATTATCATCCTTCATCTCATAACACCTAAGAAGATGTTGGGTGTGATTGAATTATTGATAATTTTAATTGAAAAGTAGTATTATGTCATGCCCAAATTTTTGCTAGAAAAACCCCTCTTTTTTTTGAAACATTAATTTAAGTGACTACATTAGTTTTACCCATCATAATGCAATTGTTGTTTTAGTTATAAGACTTTATATTGAGCATACTTTGCATGTTGAACACATCAAACAAACACTGAGGCTTTGAGAGAGTTTAACATAATTGACATTAATTTTAATTGGACTAATTATAAAGTAGAGATCATTTTATCTAAATTTGATGGTGTATCTACCAACCCAAGCAAAGAATTAACAACCATTATGATATGAACTCGAGAGATTCATCCAAAAAAAAATTGCAAGATGGTTATTCCTCCAAATAAGTTTGATATTATTATAAAAATTATTTCCTTAACATCCACATCCCCTACCATCTATCAACCTTATTGTCCTATGTTTTATTAATACAAACATTAATATGTTGACAATGCTATCATTAATCTTAAAATTGATATTACTATTTATTTCCATGTTCACACTCCTCTTTTATTGTAATTATTAAAAAATGATACCAATCCACCACCATCTAGGACTATTATTATAGAAATTAAAGTATTACCCTCAAACTCATTTACGTTATGTAATATTAAATGTAAGAGTTGGGTACACCCAAGACTATCTACAATACTAGTATGATTGTTAATAAATTTTGTTATATAGACATTAATATCATTTATTAACGTCATTATTTTTTTTATCAATGAAGATATTATTAATTGATCAACTAGAAAATAATTTTGTTATTGCTTAATCATCTTCTAAACACAAAAAAATTGTGTTATCATTATGGGTCGATACCGATGCGGATATTGCATACATGGTAGAGATTAGTGGATAGATTTAGATTGGGTTTCTAATACAATAGTGGATAGGTTATTAATAATTTGATTCAACTTTAAATTTCATTATGTATTTTTATTTTGTCTACCCTCAATAACAAACTAATTGCAAAACAAAAAGAAGTTCCACTTTTCGAATGCATTTTAATTATTATTTTTACTTAAGTATGCACTTTAAATATTTCAAGCTCTTTAATCTTAAATACATTTATAAGACTGGGACTATTTAATTATACATCTATCATGCATATGTACATTTTTAATACAAATATTTGAAATTTACTTATTATTATCAATCTATTTTAACATATATCTATTTATTTGTGTTTGACTATTATTTATTAAATTATTTATTTATTCTTGTGTCTATATATATAAGAATAATAAATATTCTAAACTAAAAGAGGGGTCAAAATATATTCAAACCAAAATAAAGTAGTACATGAGCAATACACACCCCTATCTATCTCCACTAAGTGGTCCAAATTTTGTGATAAATCTAGGGGTAATTGACCCCTTTCCACAATGTTCCAATTTTTTAAATGATCAGAAGCTCACTTGGCCAAACAATCTGCAACCTCATTCCATTCTCTAGGGATGTGATAGAAAGTAGCAGATTCCAAGGAAGCACACAAATTAAGAATTTGTTTTATAATTATAGCCAAATGGTAACTGACATCCTCTAACTATTGCCTCTTCAGCAAAGTCACCACCACTTGAGAATCAGATTCACAAATGATTTGTCTCCACCCAAGAGCACAACCATGCTCCACAACATATAAAATGGAAAGAGCCTCCATCACATTGTTAGTATGTAGACCCTTATAAATAGAAAAGATAAACTCAATAGTCCCAGAACTATTCCTCCAAACACCCCCAATACCAGCATGACTAGGTTTTCCCCAAGAAGAACCATTTCTGTTGATTTTCAACACACCCTAAGGAGGATGACATCAATGCCCCTCCCTATTTATCTTTTGAAGAGGATGTCAACATCTATTTCTCATGATCTAGCTATACCCCTAAGCAGCACCACTCTGAATAGGAAGGTTGAGACGAGTGTAACAAGAAACATCTCTTGGATCCACACCCTCAGCCAAGTCACACTTAGTCGAAATAGTTTCTCCCAGAGAATGAAGAATTTTCCACCACAAATGTTGGACAACCAACTTCACATCTTAAAAAATCCTGTGATTCCTCTCCAGCTAGATATGCCAAATAATAAAGGTCAGTCCAAGAGCCCAAGTAACTTGAAGAAAAGAAGTCTTAGTAGGAGCCTTTCCCCACTAGGCAAATAACTCATCCAAAGAAGAGACATGCTAGCAATCCTAGTTCCACACACCTCACCATAGGTGCCACGGCTTCCTAGAGAAGGAACATTGGAAGAAGAGATGAGAGACACTCTCCTCACTATCACAACACAAAACACACATCAAGGGCCCTAGAACCCTCGCTTGGACAAGTTATCCCAAGTAAGACACCAGTTTTGAACCACCAGCCACATAAAAAAATTTCACTTGGGCCAAGAAAGTTTGTTCCACACATGCCTCCACGAAGGAACCTCGGTATCCCCAAACATCTACCTAACCAACTCTCCATAGCCCATTGAAACAGAGTACTTACCAAATCAATCATTGTTACCCCAAGCTAAGACATCCTGCCCCTCCATGGAATTGCATTCACATGATGAAAGAATTTTGGCCAGCTCTTGCCTATCCTCCGCTAACCCTCCTGGTAGCCAATCCAATGAATGCTTCCATCTAAGACTAGCAGTCCAAGATTCTAAACAATCTTACAAAGCTCAATTGTATTCCAACTTGCAGTAGTAAAATGATCACAAAGAGGCTGGAGGTGAGGGTGAGCAGAAAGAACAGGAGGATGAACATCCCAAGAATCCCACCAAAAAAGAGCTTGATAACCCGTTGTTGTCACCTAGAAATGCACCCTATGCGAAGTTATGAGAACTAAGCTTTCTAGTAAAACATGGGATTATTTCAGGGCTATGGGTCACCTGAAGTTGAAATGAACCTCCGGAGAAGGCCGGCTTCCTTTGGGTATCACCTAAACTAGCAATATTGTGAAGGTAAAAAGAGAAGGAATGCATACAAATAATGAAACTAAACTGAACTATTCCTATGGTGATACATCAAGTTAATAAGAAATCATGAAATAGACACAGGAAGAACATACACTAGAAAGCAATAGACAACGTTTTCACTTACTTAACATAACCCCTTTAAACTCATGCACGATTCTTAACAGGCTTTCTCTACATGCATATCTTAGGAAGGAAAGATGAATTTCACAACCTTAGGTATGAATACAGATTTTAGGAAAAACACATCTAAGAACTTGCATAGTCTAAAATATAGAAATGAGAGTAATACAAACATTAACAGTAGCTTCTCAGGTAAACTATGTGTTATATTCCTGATTCCAGTTGAGTTACAAAACATACATTTAGTCGAGAAAGGATTGATAAAAATCACTAACTCCTTTGAATGCATAATCTAAACTACTTACAAAAAGGGAAAAAATACCTTATATATTAGACTGTGTCAACCCCTTAGGGCTTACAAAATATCAGTCCCCGAAAAAGATCTCTCCTCAGATCTTTTTGACTGAATTAAATGCAGGACCTTGCGTGTCCATGACAGCCAAGAGTCG
>VDFB02024123.1:0-22058 GCA_007258455.2 Sequoia sempervirens
TTTGAATAAAAAAAATATGGAGAACAAAGGTAAGATGATTAAGAAAATTTATTATGTTAGAGAAGATGCAAGTATATCCGATGATGAATTGGATTATGGAGATGTTGATGATGGTTAATGCATGTTCATGGCTTTAAAAGATGAAAACAAATCTACTAACTCTAAGAGATGTGTGAAGGAAAAGACCCTAAAAGGAAGTGCTACAAATGAAGGAACTTTGGTTTCTACTTTGAAATGCTAGATAGGAGAAGAACTATTGGATCATTGAAAGTGGATCATTAATTTTGGGTTAAAAAAAATTGTCGGCCACATAACCTACAAATACCCATAATATTGCCAGTTTTTGGCCCATCATGATCCTGCACATACCCACATCTGCTAAGATATGTTGTAACGCCCCACCAAGGAACCCCATAGGACAACACATAACATGACTAATTAACATAATTTTTTTAAAAATAAAATAAAATAAATAAATAACAATGAACTGCAAAATATAACATATCATATAAACTAAACTAAGTCCTCTAAGGTTCCATGACTATGCTATTAACTCAACTCTAACAAGAATTAGTATCTTTTCATTAGCCATATTCTAGTTAACAATCAAGAGCTCATTTTTAACCCATTGCATTAAATGAATAAACACATACATTCCATACATAACATCCAATAGATAATCATCAAGGATCATATATAAAGAACCAATAAGTACATATACCAATTTCCTTTCATGAGGGTACAACATAACTATTACATCATTACATTGTTACAATAAGGCTTCCCAAATAAAATTGGGAAGATTACATCAATATAACAATACATGGTACAATTGATATGCAAGTCCAAGACATATACATGGAGACTGTCTTCTCGATCAAGATCATGAACTTGAATCAACTATATAAAGTACAATCTCCACACAATCAAACAACAATAAGGGAACCCAATGGAGTAAAAAGTACAATCCACCTGACCATGAGGAACCCTAAGGTCCACCACTTGTGCTAGGAGATAACAATATGGTCCCACTACACAAATAGTCAAGAAGACAATAACACAACACCAAAGGGCTAACATGACTCCACCATACAATGTATAACATACATCACATAACAGTAACACCACTTCCAGAGGCATGCAAATAATAAAGGGGAACACAAGAGAAGGGAATGCTACGTTGCAGTAGGGAAGAGTGTCATTACAAAGTCCTAGCATGGGTTATCCTGATAGTCTCTCACTAGATGCCAGCCTTCATATATGGTTATCCTGACAGTATCTCACTAGATGCTAACCCCATAGGGTGACACATGCAGGACCAACTTTCCTTTCGTGAGGACAAGGAAGTTGATCTTTCCAACTAGGCCTTCTCAACCCATCCTTAGCCTGAATGAGCACTACGAACATGGGTGAGGAATCCAATTATATTTATTATTATGAAAACTACCCAACCCCCTAGTTTATTAATTAGGTTATCACTGAGTTAAGAAACTCTTCAATGGGTTATCTTGAAACTCTCTCACTAGACACCGACCCCCATTGAGAGCCACTCCCCCTACAGTTTGCAACTATTAATCCCTTAAAACAAGCAAGGAATTAACCATCTTGTAGCTTAACAGAATCACATGAATCCAACAGAGCAAGGAATTAGCCATCTTGCTCACATATCACAATCACAAGGATATAAACTCAGTGCAAGGCATTGTCCTTCTCGCACATAACTCAAACAAGATTACCAATCACTTCCAAGTGAAACAATAATAAAACCATACATGAAAAAATACTCCCTTCTAACCTCTAGAAGCCAACCTTAAACCACTTACACAAAGGACTCCCCTTTTTGAATAATAACCAAAAACATCTCTATTCCACTAATCCAAAGCATTATTCAAAACAAGCATACAAATAACAATGCAACCATGAAATACATTATTTCCACATAGCAAATATATTATTCATGATGCAACCCTTAACTTTGATCCAGTAAACATACAAGATCACAAATTAGGCAACTTCCAATCTACAAGATAACATATACATTCACAAATCAACAATTGAAGAATAAACAATACTATGCAGTTGAATGTACAATCCTATAATATATACCATAAGACATTACTGACAACATTTCCATAATCTTGTCAAAGCATTGATTCTTCCTTCAAGTCTAATTACTCAATACCCAAGCCTTTAATTTTCTCCAAACTCAAAATATTTTAATTTTTTTTTAAATACTATCAACCAAAAACACCTAATTTTTTAAACTCTAATCAACCCCTTTTTCTTTCTAATGCTTAAAGGGTTCTAAAAACTCATATGAGGGGCTATGAAAGCTTATCTATTTGAATGATTAAACAAGTTTTATTCAAAAGCTATAACTGAAATCTATTTATTCATCGAATAAGCAATACATTATTTGACAATGAGACATTTTACATCCAATTGCAAGTTTAAGAAAAACATATCTACAAGTATACAAGTTCCTTGATATACCTATATCTTGTTCTAATAGTTATAACAATAAAAATTTCATGATTCTAACATATAAATAATATGTATTCCTATCATGCTTAGGAGAATAGCATATTATCCTTTAAGTGTATTCCAGCATAAAGCATTTATATTTTGAGAGGTGCTTATAATAATGAGTAATATAATTCAATTAAATTACTCTTTAAAATCACAACTCTTAATTTATTTATATAGATATTTGATTCAATAAAAGGAAACATAAGATATTACCATATTAATTTCTTCCAACAATGAAATTTCCCTATGCTGACATAAATACCCCTCTAATAGTTATTATCCGATCGAATCTTTCATTAAATAAAATTATTAGCCAATAGATAAATATTAAGCTATTAAAGGAAAAGATATTACTATCTCAAACTCTATCTTTATCACTAATTTCCTTTGTGAAATAAATCACAATAATTAATTAACACAATTTCATTTTCTAACTATTCCACTAATTCCCTTATGAAATAATTATCATACAATATTATATAATACTAGATTTCATTTACTCTTTATATATATAGATCTATATATTTTCTTATAATGTGAAAAGAGATAGGTAAAAATTAACAATTAGTAAGATAGAACAATAACATAAATATGAATGGTGATCCTCATTAACGAGTTAGATTCAATAAAAGCAATTAAATAGCTTTCTTATGAAGTGATTTTATCTAGGTCTTGGGTTTAATAGATAGTAGAAAGGAAAGATCCTGACTTGATTTGTGATAAACTTGTAATTGAAATCAAAAGCCACAACCAATTGAAATATTAGTCACCGACTGACAGATTATAAAGATTTGGCTAAGATTTTTTAGATGAGTTTGCGATGCAAGGAGAATAGAAGGAAGTTGAAAGAAATCCTAAGAAAAAAGAAACAATAGACCATGAGTTCATTTTGGCTACTATCCAATCTAAGTTTAATTCAAATATCAAACAAGGGCCACAAAATTCTCAAATTAATGATTATCCAATGCTGAAAGTATGTAGTGGAAAGTAGTATATTTCATATGCTATCAAATTTTATCACAATTTATAAATGGGTAGGTGCATGAAGTTGGGTAGCAATTTTGTGGCAACTTTTTTAAAAAATTTTGAAAAATTATAGCGCAAGTGCATTATAATGTGCTCGTATTATTGCACATTAAAAGCAAAAAAAAAGTGAAATTCATTCATTTTCACTTCAACTATTTTTTTGTTCTGCCCATGGCAAAAACCACCAACTTTTGCACTCGCATTCTAGGAGGAGGTATTGTGCAAAAATATTCAACAACAATTGTTATTTCTTTGCAAGGATGGTACCATGATAATGAAGAGGTGGGAGAGGTAAGTATTGTTTGCTGTTTATTTTGAATTTCTTAGTTTTAGGTTGATTTTGTTAGTTTTAGGTTTTATTTGATATATTTTTTTTTGAATTTGTAGGAGATGCAAATGAACTCGAAAACCCTCAAAATCCTCAACAAGAAGAGCAACCAAATCCTCAAGAACAAAATCCTCAACAAGAAAATCAACCTCAACAACAGCCACCTCCATCAATCACTCAACACCCTCCTGACACTGAACAAAATTTAATGAGTGAAATTGAGAAAAAAAAAAACAAATTGAAGATTTTTTTAGTAGGTTGAGTGATCCAAATGGTTCAACCATAGAAAGAATGACCCTAGAAAATTCATTGAAAGATATGTTAAAAAATGTAGATTCAATTAGCAAACAAATAATTAGATGGCAAGATAGGAGGCAGGCAACTAGGGCATATTATGGGAATAAACTATCATATAAACAAGTAAAGGATTTAAAAATTACAAAAGGTGATTTGTGCTCATTATTCATTGACCCACACACAAATCAAAATCTTATCCTCAATTCGAAGAGGTTTCTTATTCATTGGTACCACCACCAAACTATTAGGAACCATTTTAATGATAGGTGGTACATGGTCTTTGATGACTGACCATGCAACAATTGTGAAGTCCCCCAATATTTTCTTACGAAACTATATAGTGAGTTCATATTGAACAAAATACCAAATTATTTTGATATGAGGGACTTCCAAGGGAGGGGTGGGGGGTTGGCTTAGGATAGGCTCGGTGCATAGCCATATCCTACATGGAAAGGGAGACAAGCTCACACTAGGCTGCCTCATGAGCATGTTGTTATGCTTGTCATCGCGAAGGAGAGTGTCGATGTAGAGACATTGCAGGCGATCAACACTTTAACCCAGAGTGTCAACCAGCATACTAGCCCTATTCTACAATGCCATCCAAGGGAGTCTTCGAGTGGTGGCCTTTGAACCCATGTGTGTCAATCTTGTGGGGCGACTTGTTCATATGATCCCACCGGCAGTCAAGAGGCTGCTACACAGTATCCATATGTAGCTACGAAGATGGAGAGGGTGGATAACATTTTGCATGATGTGTATGACATTGATACTCAGGTAAAAGCTAGCATGTTCATTGAATTTAATTTATTAAATTTCAATTTTGAAATTCAAGATTAACTAATTTAGTTTTATGATTTTAATAAAATTATAGGGTCACAATGTTGAGACTATATACACTAGCCCTCCACCTACTTTTTTTTTTAGTACACCTATTAGTGGGGTATGTAACTAGTAAACAATTATAAATTTATTACATGTTAATAGCATTGTTTTACGAATGGTATTTTAATATGTGATTTTGGATGTTGAATAGGGTAATATTGGAGGTTTCAAGGGAACACCTCCCAGTGCCAATGGATTTACTCAAACCTACATACATGTAATAGAATAAAGAGTTTAACTAATGAATTGTACTTAATAGATTTGTGTAGTCTATATTCATATCATTGGTTATGTTACATTGCACATTATTCAAAGTCAAAGCATTACTTCACATTCCATAACTAATAACTAGATGTTGATAGATGACAAAATTTCAACTACAATATAGTTGTTTAGAAAGTCAACATAAGCAGTGATGCAATTACTTCACATGGAGGCATGTGCTTGCAAAGGTGCACCTGCATGACAAACTATGGATGCTTGGAAAAATTCTATGAAACCATAATAGTAAGTAATAGCATAGATAAGGCAATTAGTAGTTTGAAAAAATGCCTCGAAGAAATTCATTCCATCACCATGAGACCATTTATTTGAGGCATTTCTTCAAACTACTCACCACCTTTTCTATGATACCACATTTTCCATACATGTGCACCAAAGCATTTTATCAAACTACTCACTTCCTTACTGCTATGGCTAAAAGCCTAAAATAGGTGCTTTCCAACAAACTATGGATGCTTGGAAAAATATCTATCAAAGCATAATAGTAAGCAATAATACCACAGAGAAGGCAATGAACTTTATGAAAAAATTCTTGAAAGAAATGAGGTCTTATGGTGATGGAATTCCATGAGGTGCATTTGTTTGTAATGGCATTCCATCACCATGAGACCCCATTTCTTTTGAGGCATTTTTTCAAACATTTCACTGCCTTCTCTATGCCACCATAGTTATCATACATGTCTAAGAAAGCATTTAATCAAATGGTTCAACGACTTGCTGCTATGGGTAAAAACCTAAAAAAATGTCCTTTCGAACAAGATATGGATAGGGAAAATAGTAAGAATGATAATAAAAATTATATATAGTTTAATAAGTACTCAAAATTTTGTTCATTAGATCTCATACATTATAAGTCATGACATGGATTGCTATTGTAACTTTTTTGTGATTGGATAATTTGTTGTTTTATTTTCAGATGTTGGTTGTGGAAATACCTCCAAATGTTATGAGGGAAATGGATATCAGTGTTTCATCTGCTATACAATCCTCAATGGCTCTGACATGGGAGGTATGAGGAAAATTACTAAATTTCAATTTACATTCGTTGTTATAGATGTTAGTTCTAGTGAAAAATCAAACCATTATTGATTCATAGTTTAATTTCTATTTGGATGGTTTATACAGGGCTTGAGCACACCTCAACATCGGCTTGTGAATATTTCCCTCGTGGAGAGTGATCGTGAGATGGCCGTAAGTGATTATTTTGTTAAATATATCATTTTTTATAATGTAATTTCTATATATTAATGTCTTTACTTCTTATTGTAACAGTTAAAAATACACCAAAAACTTAACAGTACTAGGAGGAGCAATAGGAGCACCCCTTGAGTGTAGCACAAATGAATGACAAACCTACTACCATCTGATTGACAAGTAAAGGGAAAGAGTTTATTTCAAGAGCCTAGAAAACAAAGAATCTTGATTCCAAAGCCCTTTGTTGTATGCCTACATAGCAGTTTTGTACATATTTTGTATTGGATATATTTGACATTGTATGCCTATATGGCATTCTCGTAAGCCTATATGGCTATTTTTTACATATATTTTATACTTATATCAACATATATTGATGTATGCATACATGGCTATTTTGTTAATACAAATATTTTTTATCGATAGTGTTCATATTTTCATATTATAAATTCATGGTTCAATAGATATGAGTTACGTGTATTCAAGTGTATACTTTACAACTTACGTGTGTTGCAATGCATACTTTGTGACTTATGCATTTTCATGTGTATACCTTGTATTTGTGCATATACTTTGTATTAAGTTGTGTATACTATGTATTCGTGTGTATACTTCAAGGCATATGTGTTTGTGACTACTTGTGCATCCCTTATTCACATGTACATGCTTGAATTATTCAAGTGTATACTTATTAATTGGTTATCCCTAGCATTGATTATTGTTGTCCTTCGTGGTTTTTCTTGAATAAATTAATTGATTGACGGTAAACAACTTTATCTAAAAGAAAAAAACACATTTTCAATTGGTATTCCATGAAATGATTGATAAAAAAATTCTAATATATTTAATCCTTTGATTGGAACAACTCAATTAAGCAAAGGATACATAATATTTAGAGTATATGAACTAGTCAACTTCTTGACACATTATCTATGTTACTGGGTTCTTCTATTTCAGCCCTAGTCTTGGTCCTGGTTTGCTCAGGTGGTGTGGGTCTTGGTTTGGTTAGCCTATGGGTTCAACTAGGGTCCTTCATTTTTGGGTTTCGTTCGCCTAGGTAGAACCCAAGAAAACTTGGGCAGAACCCAAATAGAACTCGTGTGCCTAGGCATCCAAAAATGTGTTTTTTTGAACATTTTTTTAATGTTAAATTATGGAGTTTGACTTTGACCCACACCCAAGGGAACCCTAAAAGTGACCTCTAAATCACTTCAAACACCTTAACTACCTCATTCTTATTCATTTTTTTTTCAAACAAGAATTTTCATTCCAAGAGGTTGAGCTTTCATTTTTGCTTGCTAGATTGAAAGTGGATTGTGACACAACTTTCTTTTTTCAAAAATTGTTCTGCATCATTGAACTAAGAATTTATCACACATCTATAGAGAAAAAGAGGAATACTACAAACTAAAGCACATTACACTTATGTTCTCACTGACTTGATGTACTCTCCAACATCTCTCTTCTTTCACGTGAAGAGTTAGAACTGCTTGGCCATGCCTTTGCATCATTCAAGAAGTTTTTATCTTTTTGACAATGTCAAAAGCATGGCTGCATACAGATTAGGAAAAAGACTTTTCCTTTTAGATTAGCAATGCATGGGAGTTTCAAAAAGTATCCTTGATATTACAAAAAGATATGTGTTTATACACTTTAATCGTCCAGTCACCCTTTGGTTCTTTGAAAGAAAAATCTACCTATGCCATTATTACATTGCATAGGTAAACCGGATTTTGTATTATGGAGCTATATTAAGCTACCACTCTCAAGACCAATGTAACAATGATACAAAATAATGTTTGAGACTACAAGAAGACATCAAAATGGCTAGTGTACTAAAAAAATTCTTATGATTTATGAGGAACACTGATAACTCTACTTAGTTGAATTTTTTTTTCAAAATCATACAAATTAAACCCTAGCATCAATAGACTTTGTATATCAAGCTACCACAATTAAAGTTTTAACGATGAATATTTATCATGCATGTTTTAAATGACATTCAAGTTTATAGTGGTTTTTCTGTTTATATGATGTTATGTGATATTCTAATCCTAATTCATGCTTCTAGGATATATATATATATATATAGGGTATGTGCAGAATCATGATGGGCCAAAAAGTGGCAATATGATGGGTATGTGGCTGATGACATTTTTTTACCCAAAATTGATAAAATGAAAAGGGTTTTTAAATAAGATTCTCAACTTTTCACCAATATAAATTATGCTTTACTTTGAATTTAATAAGTAATTATTATTCATTTTCTATTTGAATTACAACTAAAGTCCTAATTGGTAGGTTGATTGAAAAACATCTATAGCTTTCAAATAGTATCATATTTTTTGAATCCAAAACATGTGTCACATTATATGCTTCATACTATAGGATTGCAAAAAGAAAAAATGAATTTCATGAAGTTTTGACCAAGTTAAGGTGGTCGGACATACAAGTTTTTATATTTTTCAAAATTTGTAATAAAAAAACATAATTAATTATTTACTTGGAAAAAAATTACAAAAAAATATGCATCACATCAAGACATGAGTCCTCTACTTATATCTAAAATCTTATAAAAAAATATTATCATTTTATTGTGGTTAGGGTGGTCAGATAGACACCTACTTATTTTTTCCCTCAAATTTAAGTACTACTGCATTGAAATTTCAATTTTTTATCAAATAGATCTTTTTTTTAAAACAAACCTAGTAGTTTAGAAACTACATTTAATTTTCTACAAATTCTATTCATACATATTTTTGAAATAATATAGATAACTTATTCAAATTTTTACATCAAGTTGCCTAACTCTAATTTTTCTAAATTTTTTGCCACTTAAGGGTCTGTATTTTCAATGATGATCCTACACATACCTATATATATATATATATTGTTTTTACATGATTTTTGTACCAACAAACCCAAAATGAACCGAACCCCCCTCCAAAAAATATTAGCCTAACTGACAAACCGAACTCCCAAACCTAAACCTGAACCTCAAAACCTATTCCAACACTCTTCATTCTTCCTGCACAAACTTAATTGACCATCAAATTATGTTGCATCTTGACTTTACCCACTTTTACTCCCTTAAACCTCTCTGTTTCATTCAAAACCCTTGTTTTCCCAACTAGGGCATCATGCCATAACATACTTTTGACCTCCCCTATCCTTGCAGACCTTTTGAACACATCAAAATCCACAACCTCACCCTATTTCCAACCTATTCTAACTTATTTTCAAGCAATTTCTTTTGTTCGCCTCTTCGAGCCTTGCTTTTAAGGGGCCTCAATTCTGAATTTTCAACAAGTGCAACATTAGTAATCTCTTCCAATGCCTTTACCAATGCTATTTTCTTATTCCTAATCCCTATCCTACTTACATTAAGCCCATATCATAGAGACACAACCTGAAAAATAGGTGGAATGGCCTATTTCAACATATTACACTTGAATCCTTAAGGGATTGATCCGGTTGAACGTAGCTCAGAGTGATTTTGTGTGTTTGGGTGTGAAAGAGGACCATGCCTAGTGTAAACATACCTATTTGGATGCACTGGAATAGTTCATTTGGTCACACAATTTGCAAAATAAAATTTGCACCACTTTGCAACTTTCCAATGCTTGCATTTGACACTTTTTCCATCAACTAAAAATTAGACACCATGGGAAAACCAATTTGAGATAACAAAAACTGAGAGATTATTGTAGAGGGGCCCAACGTGATCCCATAGGATTAGACGAGAAGTTTCTAAGAATCATAGTATCTGAGTAACATGTTGAAGTTTGCAGTGATTTTGCACTTTGGACCCTTAAGGAATCGATCTGGTTGAACGTAGCACAAAACGATTCTGCATGTTTACGTGCAAAAGAGGACCATTCCTAGTGTAAACATACCTATTCGAAAGTGTTGGAACAGTTCGTTTGGTCACACGAGTTGCAGAACAAAAGTTGCATCACTTTGCAACTTTCCTCTACTTGCATTTGACACTTTTTCCATCAATTGAAAACTAGACACCACGGAAAAACCACTCTATGATAACAAAAATTGAGAGAGATCATTGTAGAGAAGCCCAACACGAACCCATATGATTAGATGAAAACTTTCTAAGTGTCATAGTATCCGAGTAACAACATGCTGAAGTTTGTAGTCATTTTGCACTTTGGACCCTTAAGGGATCAATTTGAATGAACGTAGCTCAGAGTGATTTCGTGTGTTTGGGTGCAAAAGAGGACCATTCATAGCATAAACATACCTATTCGGATGCACTGGAATAGTTCATTTGGTCACACAATTTGTAAAATGAAATTTGCACCACTTTGCAACTTTCCACTGCTTGTATTTGACACTTTTTCCATCAACTAAAAATTGAACACCACGGGAAAACCACTACAAGATAAAAAAAATTTGAGAGAGGTTATTGTAGAGAGGCCTAACTTGATCCCATAGGATCAGATGAGAATTTTCTAAGCATCATGGTATCCAAGTAACAACATGCTAAAGTTTGCAACCATTTTTCACTTTAGAACCTTAAGGGATCGATTCGGTTGAATGTAGCTCGAAGTTATTCCTCATGTTTGGGTGTGAAAGAGGACCATGCCTAGCGTAAAAATACTTATTCAAACATGTTGGAATAGTTTGTTTGGTCACATGAGTTGTAAAATGAAAGTTGCACCACTTTACAATTTTCCACTACTTGCATTTGACACTTTTTTCATCAACTAAAAACTGGACACCACAAGAAAACCACTTTGAGATAACAAAAACCAAGAGAGATTATTGTAGAGGAGCCTAACACAATCCCATAGGATTAGATGATAATTTTCTAAGCATCATGGTATATGAGTAACAACATGCTGAAGTTTGTAGCCATTTTGTACTTTGGACCCTTAAGGGATTGATCTAGTTGAATGTAGCTCAAAGCAATTCCACATGTTTAGGTTTGAAAGAGGACCATGCCTAGCATAAAAATACTTATTCAGATGCATTGGAAAAAAATTTTTAGTCACACAAGTTGCATAATGAAAGTTGCACCACTTTGCAACTTTCCACTACTTACATTTGACACTTTTTCCATCAACTGAAAACTAGACACGACAGGAAAACCACTCCAAGATAACAAAATTAAAGAGAGGTTATTGTAGAGGGGCCCAATATAATCTCATAGGATCAAACAAGGAGTTTTTAAGCATCATAGTATCTAAGTAACAACATGTTGAAGTTTGCAGCTATTTTGCACTTTGGACCCTAAGGGATCAATTTGGTTGAACGTAGCTCAGAGTGATTCCACATGTTTGGGTGCAAAAGAGGACCATGCCTATGGTAAAAATACCTATTTGAATACATTGGAACAGTTTATTTGGTCACACAAGTTGCAGAACGAAAGTTGCACCACTTTGGAACTTTCCACTGCTTGCATTTAACACTTTTTCCATCAATTGAAAACTAGACACCACAGGAAAACCACTATGAGATAACAAAAAATGAGAGAGGTTATTGTATAGGGGCCCAATGCAATCCCATACGATTAGATGAGAAGTTTCTAAGAATCGCAGTATCTGAGCAACAACATGCTAAAGTTTGTTGCTATTTTGTACTTTGGACCCTTAAGGGATCGATCTAGTTGAATGTAGCTTAGAGTAATTCCGCATGTTTGGGTGGGAAAGAGAACCATTCCTAGCATAAAAATACCTATTCAGATGTGTTGGAATAGTTTGTTTAGTCACACGAGTTGCAGAATGAAAGTTGCACCACTTTGCAACTTTTCAGTGCTTGCATTTGACACTTTTTTCATCAACTGAAAACTGGACACCACGAGAAAACTACTCCGAGATAACAAAAACTGAGAGAGGTTATTGTAGAGGTCCCCAACATGATCCCATAGGTTTATATGGAGATTTTGTAAGCACCATGGTATCCAAGTAATACCCCGTCAAAGATTTCTACCCTTTTGCACTTTGGGATTTGATGTATCATTGAATTGTATGGTTTCGTACAAGGTGATTATGCTATCTTTTTCATGGAATTTGGTAGGTAGTAGACTTAACTCCATTTTAGTTTTGATTTGGCTAAATTTCAAATGATTTTGTGCATGTTAGAAGCCAATTACTAAGGGTCGGTTTGTATACCCTGTTTTAAGGGTTTTGAGTGCATTAAAATGTCATATTAAGAATTTCACCCACTGTATGCTTCTATAAGTTGATGGAAAGGCTTATTTATGGTTATAAAATATGTGCAAATTTTTGTGCCCAAGGGAGGCTAATAGACTATTTTTAGGTGATGCCCTAGATGTCAAATGGTGCATTTTTTAGTGGAAAATGGTGGTTTATTGCTAGGGTTTGAAGAAATATTTGGGGGCAGTGATATCTCTTAAACTTTTAAGTTTGTGCAGACCTTTTTGAATGTGTTTTAGGCTTTGGTTGGTTGTGGGAAGGTTTCAAGTATGGGTTTTCAATAAACCCTTGCCTAACTTGTGAAAGAAAAGGGTTTTGGGGTTTGTTATGTTAGAGGGCTTGTTGATTCAATCCAAGGTGGAGGAACTCTTTTCAACATCAACTAATCAAACCTCAACAAGACACCAACCTTGAAATCACAATCACCCAAATTGAATCAACTAACAACAATAGGCTTATAGTCTCCAAATCTCATCAAATGGGCTTATCTTTTAGAGAAGGTCATCCAATGGCCAACCAAACATCAATCAAGCTTTAACACATACCCTAAAAAAATTCCAAAGAGATCATACCATGTTTCTTTGTACCATCATTAAGATCCAATAGACCACCTTGCACAAAGGCTAATAAATTATCCCTATTTACAAAGAGACAACCTTTTAAACACTAGATATTCACTTAAAATCCTCAAACTTGACTAGTATGTTATATGTCAAAACCTCCAATTCCATGATTTGTTTCTAGGTCCAAGACCTCTAGACCCATAATACACCAAACCCTCGATTTCAAACAAAATACTTGTGGTTTTAATGAAACTCCTATCTCTCAGACCTTCCAGACCGAAAAAAAGCACCAAACACACGTACCAAACCTTGCACATGATGAATAATACATTACATGGATAGTCCTTCCCACATTTTTTCAAAACACCACTTGAAACCCTCATTTTCATCATGAAAATACCTTGTTATAGCCCTAGAACATCATCCCAAACACCCAACCTTGACTCCACAACATTCTAAATAGGTTAGGAATGTATTTTACAAGTCAGAGGACCCATTCCAGAAGTTACAGTAGGCACAAAAAATGGAATGGGTCGAATTACAATATGAAACCCTTCAATCCAAGAACATTGTGAAAGTACATAGCAGTAGTAAAAATAGGATAACTTTCACTATAAAAAGAGTTAGAACCTCTAAATAGGTGAGAATGAAAGCTAATTCATCAATATACAATATCCAATAGGTTTTAGATCATCTTAGCATTAGTATAGGTCGTACAACAATAATAAAAGTGAGAAAAACTAGTAATGTTTTGGAAAATAGCATTCTTCTTGATAAAAAATGGGTTACAAATCAACCAACAACCTCTCCTTTGAGGCATTGAAGTTTATTATACATGTTTACTGTAGGAACAATAAAATTAGAGGCTTTGAAAGGAACTCCATGAAAACCAAGATCTCTAAATGGTATATCAAACTCTAGTTCAAAATCTTTTAGATGAGGTTGCTCCCATAGCTCTCTTACTCGCTTGGCAAATCCTTGAAACTCTGTATTGATTTTAATTTTCCTATCACTCTCATGCTATTCTTCCTCAATTTCATCAGGATCATACATTGACCTTCTTTCCCCTCCTAAAGTTTGGACCACATCCATTACCTCCACATAAAACTAGACATCCTTGGTCCTCTTGGTTCCCACACCTTATATGGTTATGCAAATGAAAATGAAGCAAAGTAATCATCTCCTTCTCCATTGGTTGGAAGAATGCATGCTTAATGTTTTGATACATGATATCAACTCTCTCTTCTGCTCTCATGGTTGAATATCAAAATCTAGTATGGCGGGCCTCCAAAGTTCTAGTCATATTTCTTCCTCTTCCACCAAATGCTAGCCTGATCCACACGTTTTCCAACCTAATTGGCTTTTTTTTTTAAAGCTAAAGTTTATCCTAAGTCACCAATGTAGCTCTCTCTACCTTTTTAGACTCTTTCATTGCTACAAATATTCTCTAGGTTTTAATCATATGTACCACATGGTTGATGTGCTTTGAATCCTTGCATCTAACAGAAATTTCCTTAACATAAAAAGGCTAGGGAATTTCAATGTTTCCATTGTAGTTGGAATTAAAGCTAGTACCTGCAACATTGAAAATTATCCTTATATAAGAATTCCCTTCATCTTGTTGGCTTGTAACACTCTT
This sequence comes from Sequoia sempervirens, assembly GCA_007258455.2. Lineage (NCBI taxonomy): Eukaryota > Viridiplantae > Streptophyta > Pinopsida > Cupressales > Cupressaceae > Sequoia > Sequoia sempervirens. The sequence continues at coordinate 14,914 of VDFB02024123.1, forward strand.
GATGGTGGCTATATGAAGAGTCATTTTGATTCCTCTTCTACATCAAAGGGTTCATATCCTTGATCTAACTCTTCTGAATTATCAGAATCAAAATCACTAACTTCCATATTCAAAAATTCCCAACCAACATCTTCAATAAGTTTATTTGGATCATCAGTAATAGTCTTCAAAATTGGCCACCAGTACATTTTCATTCTGATTTCATAATACTTTATATCCATGGAGTTCAACCATTCCTTGATGCCGTCAAGTGAAGATTGAGGAATGGTGTCAATACAGAGTACATCCTTCTTGAAGTCTTTAAAAATAATAGCCATATCAAATTCCTTTTTCCCAAGTCATAGTCTCTTAAGGTTAACAATCTCAATCTCACTAATAATGATTACTAAGAAATGTAATTCCACCAACTCTATCAAACAATTTACCGTAGGAACAATAAAATTAGAGGCTGTGAAAGGAACTTCATGAAAATAAAACTCTCTAAATGGTATATCAAACTCTTAGACCTCATTCTTGCACATTTACAACCAAAATTCAAAGATTTGCCTTGAAAAGGCTACAAATTCAAATATTGACAAATTTGTAGCAAGAATGCATTTTTTTGCACATTTGACTATCGAGACTCAAAAACTCACCCTAATACACCTTAAATGGTCTTGATTGACCTTATTTAGCATAAATAAACACAAAATACCTTAATATAATCTATTGACCACCTATCAACCTTCAAAAAGTGAACTTTTGCAACTAGGAGACTAGGTGCTCCTACACCAAAATTACATTGTGTCTGAGCCTTCAAGAGGCTTTAAATAGCCTTTACAGATGATTCTACATCTTTCCAATCATGCCTAATTGTTTTTTTTGTAACTAACATGAATTATTACATTATAAATTAATTGACCATCTAATATGATCTTATTCAATTGACAAAACTCAAAACACAAAACTAAATTAAAATACTTCCATGAACCAAATGTAATCAATAACCTTGTTGCGCCTACACAAAATTTTAATATTTCAGTAAATATCATTACAATGCCTTAGGTACTTTATTCTCACAAATATTTTACAATGTCACTCATACATTCAAGATTCTCTTATAATTTCTACATCATAGGTTCTCATTTAGAGGTTAGCTTCAAATGAGTAACTTGAGATTCCCTCACAAAGCTTCACACGCTCTTTTATAGGCTTCAAATAAGAATTGAGATTTGTCAAGATCATCAAAATAAGGATGTTGCATTGCTTTTTTGGCTAAGATTCTCTTTGATGGCTCAAAAATCAACATTTTCTGCAAGGAGAGACCAATCAATTTTTACTAGTTTAGTTACAAATACACAAAGTAAAAAAATAAAAAGAAACAACTCATCCAAAATGGAAATGAAATGAAAATAGATGGAAGGAACTTACAAATAGGCATGGCAGTTTCTCAACTTAATCACTCTTGGTCATACATCTTCACTGGGAGTTCCAAGATACCTATTGCACACAACACCTCTCATGAATAGAATATCTTGAAATTCGAGATGCTCTTATAATGTCTAGATCATAGGTGCTCATGATAATGTTAACTTCAAATGAATAACATGAAATTACCTCACCAAGCTTCACACACACTTTTGTAATGGATTATTTAATCATAATTGAGATTTGTCAAGATCATCAAAATAGGGATGTTGCATTGCTTTTCTCCCTGAGATTCTCTTGGATGGCTCATAAATCTGCATTTTCTAGAAGGGGACACCAATCAATGTTTACCAAGTTACTTATAGATACACAAAGTAAAATAAGATGATAGCATTGGCATCAAACAAATTAACGTGGATACAAATATAAATTAATAAGAACCATTGTGCATATACTTACAAATTAATCCAATGAACCATTTTGGTTTTCTCTACTCTTTATTGTGTCTAGTATTGCCTCATGGTTAGACTCACAAAGCTTCCACAAGGTATTTTTCAAAGGTCTACCCCCATATTTGGTCAAATGAACATTGGATTCCATGACAAGGTTTGAGTAATGAAGAATCTTGTGATGCATGTCAAAGTCCTCAAACAACCAATATTTAACACTCTTATGTGGGTACCTTCTAAGCCACGTTCCAGTAACAACAACTGAGCTTGTAGGGTATTCGATGTTTTCTCCATCTATAATTGGGCCTTCTATTTTCTTTTTGGCCTCAACACAATGACACAAGTAATAGTTCATTCCCTCTTTATTGTCTTCATCTACAATAACTGCATAAACATGCCCTGCATTGATATGTACAACATATTTCTTAAAATTAGTCAACATTATGAATACAGTACAAAGTAAGTAACAATATGGAATTTCACAAACTAAGCAAGTAGATATATTACCTGGTTGAACTAGATCTAATATGTGATCAAAGTTGATCAATGATTCCATTTGTGTTAGTTCTAGTGTTGTCAGAGGGTGATACATGTGAAGTGGGCTAAGATAACTTGTCAACCATTTGTCAACCCACTCCCCTAACTTACAATCATTCCAAGCTTTCATTGCACATGAAGAAAAAAAACATGTCATCTTATGTGTATCGATACTCCATGAACCTGCATTTGAGCTAAGGAAAGAGTATAGCTCACTTGACCCTGTTAGTGTACAACAATCCTCATATGGTGCAATGTTAGTATCATCCATCAACCAAAAAAAATATGAACTAAAGACGTACCTTCATTACCTGGACCCATCGAAGCATTACACCACTTGACGATTAATCTTACATCTGTCAACTTTGCACTATCTCTATACTTTAACTCTTCTTGTGCTAATGCTCTTTTCATGCATGATCCTACACCATCATGCTCCCCCTTTCCATGCTCAGCCTCACAAAAGTTCCACATATGCTGAACACCTGTAGTGAGATGCATCCTGCATAGCCAATAGAACATGCACGCGTTCTTGAACTATGCTGCACAGGTATCCGACCATATTATATGCCGACCGTATACTATGCCCCTCTTAGCCAAATCACTCTAGAACATCTGGAAGCAACCTTGCATGAACTCTGGAGAATGTGTGTCATCATCACTAATATAAAAGTGATACTCCCTCAATACCTTTCTTTCATCCTTTGTACTATTATTTGCATGAATGAATGCTATGTGCATAAATATTGAAACCTATGTGGAGTTGTAATACTGTGACTACACCTCACACTGTGGTTGTAGAGTGTAGTTCTCAGAAAATTCAACCAATGATACTATGCTTCCAACTCGAAAGGTGTCCTTGCATAGCTTGAATTGCATGTCCAGCCATCGGGCTCTATGGGTATGCCTTGCATACTCATACACTAGATTCTCACGAAACATGGACATAAACTAATACACTGGAATCCTTTGAATATCCAAATCACACAATTTTTCTTGAGACCCATCTTTTGTAGCGTATGCCACTATTTTATACTTCTCAAAGTCTACTAGTTTCTATCCCACCTCATCTGTGCTTTCCATAAGTTGACATATTGGCATTCGTTTCAAGCCACTACAACACTGTCATGAACCATCCAAGCATGTTGTATTGTAGAATATTTGGCCATCCTCTATTTCACATAAAATTTTTGATAAGAAATCTCTTCAATATTTTGGTGGGGCTTCTATGCCACAATCCTGAAAACATCATTAGTATGCAAATATAAACATATAGAACAATAAACATCATAATGGTTAGAGAATTCAATATGTAGTCTACAACAACAAGTAGTGCGTGTGTGATTTATCTTCACATAAAAAAGGTTTAAGCATTTCAAAAAGTCTTTAAGGAATACTAATTTGAGGATAATCATTTTGAAATTTACAAAAAAATTGGGTTTGAGACATATCCAAAAAGTGCTTTGGATGTGGCTCATGGTTCCGACTATCGATTCTCCTTCTTACGACATCCCTTTGATTCAAAGATAGCCTTGTATTATTCTTCCAATACTCTTCAATTAGTGTTCTCAATGCTTCAATAACCTTTTTATCTTTATGTGGAAGTCTCCTTGAGAATGCCTATAATTCATTTGAATCGGTTCCCTCAATTATTTTCCACCTTTGAACAACTTTTAATAAAAAAATTCTACTAATTCCCATTTGTTCACTTGTATTTTTAATGAGACAAGATCTCTTTGTTTGATAGATTACCAAATTAGATGTAATGACACGTCAAGTGACATTACTATCCTTTGAATGTGAGGTCTTACCCACACTCTCATAAGCATCCATTAGATTCTTCACAATAGTGTTTTCACTTGATGCATTTGATGTTCTCAACCTAAGAGTCTTCATGATGTTTCTGTACTTTAAACCTTGCATCATTTGAACAAATAGTTGGCATATTGTGGTCTCATTTATCCTTTCAAAGAATATTTTCCAAATCTTATCAACATAGCTTCTACAAGTTCCTTTTGGAATCTTACCTTCCATGTGCTACAAAATATCCTCATCAATATTAATCAAAAACTTTGGCTTTCTACAAAAAATTCTAGGTGGTGTTCTCCTAGGTACATACATCTCAACATTAACAATTTCATCAATATTTAATTGAGGTGGCCTAGATTGTGTACCTTTGATCGAGGGTGGAGTAAAATACATACCTTGATCTTTATTTGGGGATGATGGCATACCTTCTTCGTCAAATCCGAGTGATGATGTACTCTGAACTTGAGATGCAGTGGGTGGTGTCTAACCATATTCACTTGCGGTAGATGGTGTCCCTCCATATTCATTTTTGCTTAATGGTGTCCCTTTGTATTCACTTGTGGTAGAGGGTGTGTCTCCAACTATAGTATTTGCATCTATCCTAGTATGACGCTTTCGCATTCGTTCCCTTTGTGCTACCAATTTTTTTTCTCTTTTTGACGGTTGAGGTTCCTCTTCAATTGGCTTATTTTTGTCAATCATTTCAAATTTCTTCTTTTCACAATATGCTTCCACTTGTTCTCTCTCCTGTTCTTTGAAGGTTTCATACTATTCATCTGTTAGTTTCTTCCTTTTTCATTTCTTTGGCATGGCAGATAATTTTACCTGTAGCATGTTAATGATATGAATATTAGCTCCTCAAAAATGAATCCATTAAAATAAATGAAATATATGTCATTCAAGGCTTCATAAATAGAAAAAATAGGTAATGAGGTAGCTTTACTGATGAGGTAATTTAGAAATAGAGATGAAAACCAAAATAGTTTAAATTGGTGCTATCAATGTGGGAGGAGTTGGTGCAGGAGCACCATTTAAAGTTGTTAATCCATTTAATGTTGAAGAAGGTCTAGATTATAGTTTTGGAGGAATTTTGTCTTAATAAGGTCTATAAGACCATGTGTTGATGTAATTGGTCATTTTTTCAATAGTATTTAGGGGTCTAGGTAGTAATATTTCTAAAATGTGCAAAAAGTGCTAAGTTGCGAAATTAACAAATAGTGAAGGGTTGTAAAAGTGTATTAAAGAGGAAGACCAATGGTCACCTCTTTCAAATGTTAGTTTTGGAAGTTGAAGTAGTTTTTTTAGGAGGGAAACATTATAAAAGTCCATGATAAACTTGAATGGAGGATGATCCTTGAATTGGGTGACAAACCAGATGAGGAAATGTTGATTTTTCCTTAAGAAAAATGAGGTTTTGGTGAGTGAAATTGAGTTTCTGAGTTGGGCAGCATTATTTTATGTTAGATTGAGCATGAGCAGGGTCTTTTAGGCTTGTTTGAATAGTTTTCAAGTTTTGGAGTGTTTGGCAAGTGCTACTTTCAATAAAACCTATGGTTTCTAAGCCTAGGGAGAGGGTTTCATGGTTTGGGTGGTAAATGATTGAATCTCTACAATCTAATGCTATAATTTGAAGTTTTGACAGATATAAAGTGCTTCCTCCAAGGTTTCAGGAGATTTTCACAAGTTTTGAAGGTGGTCCCTTTGTAAAAGTGGGCTAATTTGGGCCCTTAAAAGCATAGAAAACTTGATTCATGCAATTTGGTACAAAAAAAGAATTGGTGATTGTTGGATATGTTGAACGTCTCTGTAATGGGTCCCTAATGTGTGTTGTGTTGTGAGTTGAAAGGTTGTGTGAGTGGAATTATACCTGATTGAGTGACTTTGATATGCTACAAGTAACAATGTGAATTTGTTGAATGAAGAGGTTTCGATGAAATTAAAAAATAAAAATTGTGTTTGCAGATTGGAGTTGTGTGTTTGTGTGTTGTAGGCCTCCCCCTACTACATTAGGAGTACATTCCAATCTTTTAGAGACATGTATGGAAATTTTGGTAGCATAGACAAGGAAATCAACTGGTTTGTATAATTGTTTGACAAAATACCTCAATGAAATCTTTGGAAGCATACACAAAGTAAGTCAATTGTTAAGTAACAAAATTCCTCAAAGAGATGTGGTTTAAAATTGTAATTGGATAGTGTATAGAATTGTGTAATTAAAAATGTCCATTGACAACCTAACGTTGTAACATGACAAACAAACAATGATCAACATGGAATATGCAAAACAACAAAAATGAAAGCAAACCATAATATAATGAAATAAAATGTACAAAGACTTCACATACCTAAAAAATGAGAGTTTCAAATGGAGGAGTTCTACCCAATTATTTAGCCTTTTCTTCTTCTTTCCTCAAACTCCTCAACAATTTGACTTTTTCAAAAGCTTGTTCCCCTCTAAACTTCAATTGTACATTAGTTATCATTGGAATTCAAACTTGAATTGATATTATATGCCTTTCAACATGAAAACTCCGCTATTTCATACAAAGGTGGTGGAAAGATCATGAAAAAGGTGGTGGAATCTAAAAATCATGCATGGACACTTCACTTAATCATCAAAAAGCTACTTTTTGTCGAAGCACACCCAAAACCAAGAGATTATGCAAAATATGTGCCAACATCATAGGTATATTATGTTCTTTTACCTTTTTTACTACAAGAAAAAATGCAATTGTGTTATATCACACTTGCATTATCAGATGAGCACGTTATTTATTGCTAAAAAATCTATGTCTCTACTTCTTTAAAATGCACTCGTGTTATCATAAAGTTCATTTTTTTAATAGGGTACGTGCAGGATCATGATGGGCCAAAAAGTGGCAATATGATGGGTATGTGGCTAATGACTTTCTTTTTACCCAAAATTGATGAAATAAAAAGGGT
>VDFB02024123.1:24981-44014 GCA_007258455.2 Sequoia sempervirens
TCTATCCCTCCCACCCTACCTAGATAAGTCCCTCTCACTCCACCCCCCTCTTTCTCTCCCTCTCTCAAGTTGAACTCCCTCCCACACCCTCTCCCTCTCTCTCCCACTCCCTCTCTCTTGCATTCCCTCTCCCTGCCTATCTCTCAAGTCTCTCCCTCTCACTCTACCTAGCTAAGTCCCCCTCCCTCCAACCACTTCTTTCCCACTCCCTCTTTCTTAAAATATCATTTCCACCCCCTCTCCCTCTCTCCATACTCTCTCTCTCCCTCTCCCCATCCCTTCGTACCTACACAACTCTCTCTCTCTCTCTCTTAAAATTTTTCCTCCCTGTAAAGACATACATAAATACATACAAGCATAATACATATGTACATAAAATCCTACATACATGTGTAGATACAATCTTACATACATATAGGCACACATACAATATACATGCACTGATACATACATGCATACATACATACATACAAGCATGCATACATACTGTAGATGCATAAAATTGGTCATATCTGATTAATCCTAGCATTTAATTAAATATTTATTATTTAATTAATTTCTTTAAAGTCTTCTACATATAATTAAATTTAATTAATTTTATTATATTGTTCATTCATTTTATTCTTCTGTCATAATTAAATAAATTGACTTTTATTTAATCATTTCATATTCATATGTCCACTTGATTAATTAAATAAATGCACTTTATTTATTTTAATTAATTATCACTTTTGAATTTAATTAAGTCTTTTTTATTTAATTAAATTAAATTATTTCTTTTTAAATCTTTCTTCTAGTTAATTAAATATCTCATTTAATTAATTTCATTTACACACCAATTCTCAAAAAGTTTAATTAAATATTTTTAGTTAATTGAATATCTTCAATATCTTTTCAGAATAATAATTAAATATTTTATTTAATTATGAAAGCTTCCATTATTCTTCAAATTTAGGATAAATATTCTATTTTTAGAAGAATCTTTGTGTCACCCATAAATAAATAATTGGATTTAATAATTCATTATTTATCTTCTTTGAAATCTTTCCATAATCTCACAAAAAGGATGATTTTTTACAATTCATCTTTATCATCTTATCTTATCTCTTTTACAGAAAATAAAAAAAATCTTGCTTTCTACTTTCTTTTGTTTTCTTCAGTCTTATCCATCCTCAATCGTTTGATCTTCCAAGAATTTTCACAATCGTTGATCATATTAGCCAATCATAAGCTTTTGAAAAACTCTATAAATAGCACAACCAATCCAAGCAAGGGTTACACAACACATATTAGAGTAATTAGAGATTAATTTTCATTTTTAGCAATATAGCATTATAGTTTTATTATTCATAGCATCATCAATAGTCTTTCATTTTCAGCAATCATGTTTAGCATTAGAATAATCAAGTCTTAGCTTAAGCATTACATGCATTTCATATTCAATCTCGTTCTTCAGGAGGACTATTCATTGAGCCTAGCATACAATCTGAGAGCTAGCTGGAATCAATGAAAATATTGAAGATAGAGGATGATAGGATGACTTCGATAACATGATATTGAGTTTGCAATCTTTATTACTTTAGTATTATGTTTCATATAATGTCATATTGGTGTGATTAATTCATTTTGTTTTTCAATATTTAACGCTCACAAAATTGACCACACATTATTGGTGCCCACAGTGGGGCCTTGCCCCATTTTTAACATCTACTTGTAGGTTGTCTAATAGGATCTTGCATTCTGGAATTTGGATTTGCGACAAAATTTTCTATTTTTAGTGCATACGACGATTTTTGAAGTGCATTCGTAGGTTTTTAAAGCTCATCCATGGATTCTTTTAGTGCTTTTGCAAGTGCTTCGGTGCATCTAGGGACTATTGCGGCACATACAGGAACTGTTTTGGTGCATCTACATAACAGAATGGTGCATATGCTTTACTTAGATTGTTAAAATCTTTTGAGAAACAAAAACGAAAATAGTTGTATTCTATTTTAGTGCATATAGGATTTTTTGTAGTGCATTTAGAACTTTTTGTAGCGCATTTACGATATGTTTTGGTGCATTTACTTGTTTTTGTGGTGCATATAGGTGATCTTTTGGCACATATAGGTTGTAACTAAACATGTTTCTAAGTCTGACACCTTCCACAGACATAACTTTTTTTTTCTAGTTTAAAAAGAACTAATCTAGGATAGTCACAACTGGTTTTAAAAGGAAGCAACCCTAGGATAGACATGGATTTAAAATAAATCAATCTAGGATAGTCACCACACACTGATATTGTAGTTAAAATGAATCCCATGCTTTTTGTGAAGCAACATCTTCACGTAGTTTAGATAATTGTGAGTTGGGTTTTACAAAGAACAGTGTCTTCTGTGTTTTGTGGCAATAGGTCTATGCTCTCCCCTTAACTAGGTGACCAAAATACTAGACTTTCCTTTTACATTCATGCAATTTTACTACTTTATTACATCCTGTAGAGAGCCTACTCTTGTGGGAAAAAGTACTTACCCAAGAGGAACAACTCAAGTGGCTTCAAGCCAAAGCTAGGCTATTCTATCCCACTACAAAATTTAAAGCAAATCAGGAGAAATCCTCCTTTTTTGGTAGTGTGCAAGATAACCATCCCCAAAGCCTTTGTTCTAAAGGTTGGGAGGTCTCCTAAAAGATTTTATTATTTCCGCACAGAACGGAAACCCTTACTACGAACCTAGTGTAGTATCTAGCCGAGGTCAGTTTCCGAGCATCATAATAATCACAATGCAGGGGAGGGAAGAATCTACCCCCAAGATACTCAACATATAACTGACAATGACCGTTTTCTCAGGGGATCCGGTATCCACTTCCGTCACTCTAAGTACACGCTTGGAAAAGACAAAAACATGGGCACCCCTTCAGGGGTGACACGACTGTGTGAGTCAACGCAGTTCTAAGATGTGGGTTGTTGATTATTATGATAACCTACTTGAGTAATAAGAGTGAGTCTGTCTAAATTGTCTATCATGTATGAAACCTATGAAAACACTTTTTGAAAAATATTTTTGAACCTTACACTTGATGTTTATTATAGGACTTAAAAACAATTGTTTTCAAGGTGTTTGTTGTGTTTTCAATCACACTAATTTAGATAAAAGATCATCCAAAATGAACATGTCAAAATTTAGCTGAAAACTACTCTCAGCTATTCAGGAGAATACCTTGGAAAAACCTTTTTAGTGCATCTACGGTATATTCTGGCGCATATAAGGTCTATTTTAGCACATTGACTGGATAAATCATCACTTTTAGGGTCTGTTTTAGCGCATTTGAAGTCTATTTTAGCACATAGGCTGAGTATTCTGTAAATATTTTTTGGGTCACTATCAAAACATTTTCTGAAGTGCATATAGGATATAGAGTAGCACATCTGGGACATATTGAAGCACATTTGACCATTTCTCTGGTGCATATCCATATTTCTAAAGCACATATAGGAAACAAAAAAGTACATCTATCATTTTTCCCAAATCATTGTTTTGATAGATCTGAGTTTATAGCATTCCCGGTCTAATAGCATATTTTCTCTCATGCTTAGGGAGTGGAAATCTACCAGGTTTGTTAAGAAGTCAATTACCAATAGGATCAGGAAACCCAAGAAAACTCTAGGCTACAAGAAAATTTTACAATGAAGGAAGTTTTTATACAAGAGTCGACACGTCTTGCTCCATTATTGCAAATTTCTCCATAGATACCAAGATTTTGTCAGAGGATTTACTGATGAATATGCTATGGACCCTCTAGATTCACGAGCCTATTTTCAAAGAAGAGCTCTCTCTCAATGACATAATCACAATCAACCTCTTGATTTCAACTACATACCACAACCTTCTATCAAATATTCGATGCTTCCTAGTAAAATACTTCAGTGAGTTGAAATAGGCTATTTGATATATTGATCATTCTTCAAAAGTAGAGATCAAATCCTACAAGTACACTTTCCATCGCAAACTTCTAAATTCTCGGTTCAACTTCTCCCAACAAGATTCTGACATCCTTTATCATTGGAAGTCACAACCATGAATTAGGAAACATAGTTTTGATCATATCATAATATTTTCATCTTATCAGATTAAAACATCATCAGTGATTGCACTCATCAAACTATGATCTAAGATTAGGAGAACATCTTGAAATCATATGCATGTTTTTACACGATCACAATACAATAAATTGAAGGAAGGTATTCAACAAGGAGATCATACATCAACAACTCAAGAAGGTGGAAATAGTGATCCCCTTTAGAGCGTGAGTTGAAATCCCCTTTTTGAATACAACATGACTGAAAGAGAAAAGAATCCATTTTCTTCCGACAGAGATATGAGAAAAACTCTTGAGGATAATGAAGATGAACAACAACAAGAACGACACCTTAAATAAGTTGAACAAGATCCTAAATTTCTCAAAGCAGTGGAAAGGATAGTAGAACGAGACAAACAAAAATATTTCTTGTTTCTAGCTGATAAAGGAGCTAAACTACCCCATGACTTTAACACTGAGAACATAAAGAGTAATCCTAATGAAACACCCTTATCTGTTCTTAGTGCCTTGACTCAATATGTTAAAACATTATAAGGAAAAAATAAAGTTCTAGAAGGGGGAGCCACAACAAAGACATACGCTCTTGATGATATTTGTCCATATCCTTTTGATCAACGTCTCAACATGATTTCGTTCCTAAGCATTGTGAAACTCCAAAGTTTGATTGTTATAACAAAAAATTAGATCCCATTGACCATATTAGAGACTTTCGAAACATGACTTTAGAATTTTCTCATGAGGATACATACTTAATGCATTTATTCCCATGAAGTCTTGGAGGCCAATCTATGGAATGGTTATCAAAAATTACACCGCCTGTCAAAAAATTTGAGGAATTGATGAATGAGTTCATCTCTTAATATTCCTATAACATACAATGCCAAATCACAATGATTGATCTATGCAAGGCCAAGCAAAAACCTAGTGAATCGTTCAACATATTTCTTCAGAGATGGAGAAGATTATTCACTAGATATCCACAACATGTTCCTAAGAAGGAAAATATCACTACATTTGTAAATAGCTTGGATCAAGAGATGAGTTATCGTCTAAATCTCCATTGTCCTCCCTCTTTTCAGAAAATGATTGAAAATGAAATCATAATTGAAAATGCATTAGTCCAGAGAGGGATAATCAAACTTGATAAAGACAATCCTAGCTCCTCAAATCACCACAATGACAAATCCAAGTTTTAGACTCGCAACAAGAATGTGGTGAATGATGGTGTTGTGGATGCACATCATGTCTCAACTAAGCCAGTTGTTCTTAGTGTTCCTTGCAACAACAACTACAACAATGTCAACTTAGTTACAAATCAGGGAAACAACTCTCCTCCTCCTCCGAGGAATAGCCAAAATCTAACTTTTGTCCCAAATCAAAATAATACCAACAATAAAGGGTATCTAGGAAACAACAATAACAATACCTTAGGAAATACATCAAACACCAATCCACAACAATCTTCATTTTTCTCCAACAGAAGAACTTTTACTTCATTGGGACAATCTCTGGAATCTGCTCTTAAAGACTTGATGGCGAAGAACGTCATTACCCTATCACCTCAATGTAACTTTGAACCTAGTGTAAAGCTGCCATCATGGAATGATGTGTATTATTGTGAATATCATAGATGTAAAGGCCATTGTACGAATAATTTCCAAGCCTTGAAAAATGCTATTCAAGATTTAATTGACAAAGACATTGTCATAATAGAAGGAAACCAACAATCAAATGAAGACCACCAAGAATTTCGAAATCCTTTGCCAAACTATCAAAAGGGTGAGTCTTCCAGAAAGAATGTGGATCATATCGATGAGAATATAATCAATCATATCTACACTGATGACAAGTGGGTTAATGTTATAAATTTCAAAGAGAAAATAGAGTATCAAGAAGTAAACATAACCACAAGGGCTAAAGCTAAAGTTGTCCTAAAAAGTGCTCCTTCAAAATCTATTGTGCCACTGCCATCCCATCAATATGATTTAATCAATCAACTTGGAAGAACTTCTGCCTAGATCTCTATCTTGTAGCTGCTGAAGATCTCACCGACGCATAAAGAAATTCTGGACAAAGCCCTCATTGAAACAACTGTGTCTGATGATCTGAATGTGGATCAATTTAAAGCCATGGTAAGAAATTTGTCCTCACCCACATGCCTTTCATTTTCTGAAAAAGACAATGTTTCCATGACACATCCCCATAATTCATCATTATACTTAGAAGTCATGATACATAAGTTTCATGTCAGATGAGTTCTAATAGATGGAGGTGCTGGTTTGAATATATGTACCATGAAATTAATTCAAGCTTTAGGGTTTTCTGAGGATTCCATTGATCCCAGAAGAAATATTACCATTAAAGCTTATGATGATGAGGAAAGAGCATCTAAGGGTTTGATCATGCTACCAATCAGAGTGGGACCTATTATCAAAAATACTTTTTGTCAAGTATTAGACCATGATCTCGCATACAACATCTTGTTGGGTCATCCTTGGATCCACGATATGCAAGTTGTACCATCTACATATCATCAATGTCTTAAGTTTCCTTATGATGGATAGGAGATCACGATATCAGCTGATAATTCTCACAGTCAAACTTGAGCTACCATCAAAGCTAATCAAGACACTTTGGTTCCTAACAATCGAGAAGCAACTACTAACACTTCTCCAAAGGTTGATACAAAAATCAGTCAACTAACCAAAACCTTTGACAAGCAACTACGGTTCAATGATAATGGAGTAGGAGAATATTCTCTTTGTATGGCTAATCTTCTGACATCACCTCGATCACATGGACAACCTTCTATCACGTAACATCAAAAGTATGTAGCATCAACATCAACCCAATGAGCAATAGAACCAATCACAAAGTTCAATGGACAATTTATCAAAGAGAAATTTCTGATGGAAGATCCTGAGGATAGCGAAATTGTAAAATGGATCTATAGAAAGGAAGATGAAGATGATATAGTTCTAAATGTCAAGATACCAACTAATAAATATGGTAAGGGATATTCAATCATGCAAAAGATGGGCTTTGAGGGTAAGGGTCCTATCAGAAAAAAGAAAAGAAGGCGTAATTGAGCCTATTGATCCTTTAGGACTTGCTGCAAAAGATAAAATAGGACTAGGCTATGACACTAGCTCGAAAGAAACAACATCCAAACAATTGAATGATACTGTACTCACATTGCAAGAAAGTTCTGATCGAAGGAAAGCATGCTTTACAGCAATTCAAAATTTCATCGATAATAACTCTAACACAGACTCTGGAGAATACGAATGGGATACCATCCATAATGATGAATTCTGGAGGGACAAACAGGTTGATGTGATACACAAGTATACACCTACTCTAATCAAGGGAGAAGGTTCAGGGACCCAACCACACGAATCTGAACTACAACGCAACTATGATTCTAGTGATACCGAGTTAGATTTAATTGAACAAGACTATCGTGAGGACAGTACCATCATTGATCTACCTCATACCTCAAATCCTATAGAAACCTCTATTATGACCATAACCGTAGCTGATTTCACGCAACCTAATGACCTGCTACCACTAATACATCCTAATCTCATTGATTGGGATCTATCTGAACCTCTTGATATACCTATCTTTCCAACTAACAAATCTATCATAAACTTCCTTTCCGTAGATGATGTAAATGATTGTTCCACTGGTAAATTTTGACACAAGATCCTTAGTTAGGAAGGTGTCAAGTTTCCTAGCTGCAAAAATATGAATCAAAAAGAAAGATCTAATGGTGAAAACCATAATCTAGTAGTGTTAGATCAAACAAAAGATAAAACAAAGAGTGTATCAGATGGTGAAAACCTTTTTAAGGCACCAAATGATGGAATACTTCACACTCTCCTAGAGCACTATCATGAGCAATCGCCTATATTGATTGAACCTACCAAAGCAATTAATCTTGAAACTATAAAGAAACCAAGAATTCTACAGTTGGTTCAATCACTGACATATAAAGAAGTACCCAAGTTCATGGAATTTCTTAGAGAAAATCAAATTAATTTCACCTGGTCTTATACAGATATGCTAGGTCTTGATCCAGATCTTATAATGCATCACTTGTCCATTAAACTAGGAGCAAAACCTGTGAAACAAAAACTTTGAAAGATGCATCCTCATGTGGCACTACTAGTTAAAGAACTTAAGAAACTCCTTGATGTGGGATTTATATGGTCAATTGATTATGCAGAATGGATCTCTAACATTGTTCCTATATCCAAACCTGACAGAAGTGTTTGAGTGTGCACAGATTTCAGAGATCTTAATAAGGCATGTCCTAAGGATCATTTTCCTCTTCCAAGCATTGATACTATAGTTGATCTGATAGCTGGCTATTCCATGTATTCACTAATGGATGGTTTTTCTGGTTATAACCAAATCAAGATTGCACCTGAAGACCAAGACAAAACAACTTTCACATGTCCCTGGGGTACCTACTATTGGAACGTCATGCCATTTAGTTTAAAGAATGCTAGAGCTACCTATCAAAGAGCTATGACTACAATTTTTCATGACATGATGCACACATTCATGGAAGATTATGTCGATGGAATACTACCAAAATCATACACATGAGAAGAGAATCTCAAGATATTATCCAAAATATTTGCAAGGTTGGAAAAATTCAAGGTTCACCTCAACCCTAAGAAATGTGTTTTCAGAGTCATATTTGGAAGACTCTTGGGATACATAGTTTCAACAAAAGGAATTGAAGTAGATCCTGCCAAGGTACAAGCAATCATGGAAATGCCTCCACCAAAGAACATCAGTCAGTTGAGATCACTACAAGGGTGACTCCAATCTATACGAAGATTCATTGCACAACTAGTAGATAAATGTCTACCTTTCACACATCTACTACATAAGAATGTTCCTTTCAAATGGCATGATAAGTGTGAAATGGCCTTTCAACAAATCAAGCAGTACTTAATGAACCCACCAATTCTGATACCACCAAATCTAGACAAACCACTCATCTTATACATTGTTGCCACAGAGACATCTTTGGGGGCATTATTAGCACAAAAAGACTCTACAGGAAAAGAACATGCAATCTATTATATTAGCCAAAAATTGATAGGTCATGAACTCAACTACACTTTCATCGAGAAGGCTTGCCTAGATATGATCTTTTCCTCACAAATTTTTTGACACTACATGTTAACTCATACAATCAATCTTGTTGCAAAGATTGATCCACTCAAATATCTACTAAGCAAGGCCACATTAACAAGAAGATTAGAAAAATGGGTCATGATCTTAAGCGAGTTTGATATCCATTATATTGATCACAAAGCAATCAAAGGACAAGCTATTGCTAACCAATTGGTTGAAGCACCCCTACAAATAGAATGTCCCATGTACATTGAATTTCTAGATGTTGATGTCTTCACGGAAAAATAAAAGCAACCTTAGTCATTATATTTTGATGGCTCATTTGCTCAACATGGATCGGGGGTAGGCATACTCTTTGTCACCCTTCAAGGAAATACCATTCCTTTGTCATATCAACTAATGTTTTCATGCACTAATAACATAGCCAAATATGAAGCTTTAATCACTAGACTCAAAATGGAATTGGAATGGAGAATCATAGAATTGTAAGTCTATGGTGACTCACAGTTAGTCATTAACCAAATCAATGATGACTATCAGACCAAAGATGACAAATTCTTACCATATAAGAAAATGGTTGACGATTTCAAGAAATACTTTGTAGACATCAAGTTCATACAAATTCCAAGGCTTGACAACAAGGTAGTTGACACTATGGCCACAATCACTTCATTGTTAGAACTCCCAGAAACTCAGGCTCGCTACGAATTTCTGGTGGAACAATCATTTACGCTAGCTTATGACACCCCTGAAAGCCACATCATTCGACACTTAGTAGGATCTGATTCACCTTGGTATGGAAAGATTTATGCCTACCTAAAAGATGATATCTTACCACTCAACTTATCCCGTAACCAAAAACACAATTTTATCTACCAATCATCTCGCTACACCCTTATCGCTGACACTCTCTATCGCCGTGGTCTTGATGGTACTTTACTTCGATGTCTTGAACGCGATGAATCCGATAAGGCTTTATAATAAGTTCATGGTGGCATTTTTGGTACTCATTCAAGTGGACTAACCTTATCCAAGAAATTGATTAGAATGGGTTACTACTGACCTACGATGCAGAGGGAATCATTCACTTTTGTAACAAAGTGCTCTAAATCTCAGATACATGGAAATCTCATTCATGCACCAACACAAGAATTACAACTGTTTGTACCAACCCGGCCATTCTCTCAATGGGGCTTGGATTTAGTGGGCAAGATTCATCCTTCATCTTCGAATGGGAACAAGTTCATCATCATAGCAACAAAGTATTTTACTAAGTGGATTGAGGCAGTACCTCTCACTAAGGTCACTGGCAAACAAATCTCATCATTCATACTGAATTATCTCATTTGTCGGTATGGAATTCCCAACTCCATCATCACAGATAATGGATGACCATTCAAGAATCAAGATGTTGACGAAATTTGTGAGAGATTACATATTCAACATAGATACTCAAAACCTTATTATGCACAAGGGAATGGCCAAGCAGAGGCCTCAAATAAAACAATATTGAAAATTTTAAAGAAGACTGTGAATGATGCAGGGAAATATTGGCACGTTCAACTCAATCCTGCATTATGGGCTTACCGAACTAGTATCTGAATGCCGACAGGAGCAACATTGTCTTCTCTTGTCTATGGAGTGGAAGCCATCTTACCTATAGAGGTTGAGATTCCATCAATCAGAGTATCATTGAAAGGTCTCATAACAGATGATGAATACAAAGTTTCCTGACTTCAAGAACTAGAACTTCTTGATGAAAAGAGACAACAAGTAGTTGATTAAATTTAAAAGCCTATTAACAAATGATGTCTCGTAGCTATAATCATAAAGTAAAACCATGTACCTTTTAGGTTGGTGATCTTGTTCTAAAAGAGAACCCATGCAAACAACAAGATAGAGAGAAGAAAGGAAAGTTTGAACCTAATTAGCTGGGTCCATATGTGGTCATAGTAGTGTACAGTTCAGGAGTATAAAAGTTGTCAATGCCAGAAGGGGACCTATTTGACGAACCCATCAACAACATGCACCTGAAAAATTATTATGTCTGAAACAGTCATCATCATTCAGAAAAGTCTTGAAGAAATCCAAAAACATCATGAAAAGTCCTGAAGAAATCCAAAAACATCAGGAAAAGTCCTAAAGAAATCCAAAAACATTAGAAAATGTCCTGAAGAAATCCAAAAATAGCAAAAAAGTCCTACAAAAATACAAAAACAACAGAAAAGGTCCTGAAGAAATCCAAAACAACAGAAAAATGCAATAAAAACAAATAGTGAAAATCTGGCAA
Source organism: Sequoia sempervirens (assembly GCA_007258455.2). Classification (NCBI taxonomy): domain Eukaryota; kingdom Viridiplantae; phylum Streptophyta; class Pinopsida; order Cupressales; family Cupressaceae; genus Sequoia; species Sequoia sempervirens. The sequence continues at coordinate 36,506 of VDFB02024123.1, forward strand.
ACAAACGCTATTTGTAGCTATCCATCTATTAGTTCATGTTTTGCACTAGGCTTTCATTTCATGCATCTTTCCTTCATCTTAGGATCATACCAGCATCATGTTTCCATCATTTTCCTAGAGCGATAACGTCTTACCTTGGCTTGATTTTTGGTACATATCCATTTCACCAAGTTGTGTCAAATACTGGGGGCAAAACATTGACATACTCTAGGGCAACCAACTTTTATGTTCTATCAAAACAGCTCGACCACGATATAAAACTTAGTCATGCGAATAGACAATCACAACACATGAACAACTTTCCAACCATTGACCCATATCACAAATAGTTTTTCAGCAAAACACCATATCATGACTCATAGCTGGATGATCTCAAATCTGAATAATGATTGGAATATTAGTTTTACATTTTGAACAAATGATTGTTTTATTTTTTGATATCATCTCTCTGGAGCACACTCAATGATGTACTGAACTAGAATGGAAAGGAAGGAGGATGATTTTTCTTTGTCTGTTGTCTTAAGGTTAACTATCGATTTGATGCAAATATGCCATGAAACATGATGTCTAAAGCATATCATTGATGATAGTTCCACATTTGCATCAGACGATGATTAGTATTTGTCTATTTATGCAAGAAATTCTCAAGTCATCTCGGTTCAATTATACCTCGATGCTTGTGTTGGCTTGCTATATCAAAAATCATGAAAGTTGTACTCAGGTCATCATCGATGCTACTCTCCTCTATGATGCTTGTACATACTTCCAACATTTTATAAGGCTCTATGATGATTCACAAAAGCTACCCAAAGGCTCAATGAATAGTTTGTTTTGTGCAGTTGCATTTCATTTAGATCAATGTATATATTTTGCATACATGATTTGCATTAGAGTTTCACACAAGGCTGAATAGATAAATCAATGGTTGTCATGTCTCTTAAGATTATATGTGGAGCACTTTTGGACATTTGTTTCATCCTAATTTCATTATCATTTCATCTCGGTCTTGTGCATATCATATAGATTAAACATCCATCATTTGGATCCTTTCCCATTTATTTATTCTTCAAGTTACATTATCATTTCATATCGTTTCATTGCATATCATGGGACATTCTCATTTTTATCATCTTCATTCTCATCCTTTTATCATTTTGTATCATTCATTCATACATTTCACCATTTTTCATTATTATCCCATTCATCATTACATATCATTTTATCATTTTATCATTCCATTTCATTTTATCATTTTATCATTCCATGTCATTTTATCATTTTACCATTCCATTTTGTTTTATCATTTTATCATTTTCTCATTCCATTTCCTATCTTATCATTTTATTACATATCATCTCATTTTATTACATAGAATATCATTACATTACATTTTTTTCATTCCAATTCATTTTAGTTCATTTCATTTATTATCATTCCATATCATTTTAATTTTCTCATTTTATCATTACATTTTCCATAACATTTGCATTTATCATTTTTATCATTTCATTCCATTTCACTCAATTTCATTTCATTATTTACTTTTTTTCACCACATCATTCTATCATCATTTTTTATCATATCCTTATTATTCATATAATTATCATTTATCATTTATCATCTCATCGGCTCATATCATTTTATCATCTCAAGTCACTTCATAATTCATTTTATCATCTCTTTTCATTCCATTTTATTATTTCATTTTATCATTTCATTTCATGTCATTACATCTCATTTTATCATCTCATTAATATTTTTCATATTCATTACATTTCATAGCATACATTCACATCTTTTCTCATTTTTAAATACCATTTATACAACATTTGATTCATATTACATATCATATGGCAAAATCATCACATCACATCATCATCATTCATAACATTTTGGAAATTCAAAACTACAAAAATTTCATACAAACATCACATTTCCACATCATTAATAATATCATATCATCTCGACACATTGCATTTTCCCATCATCATCCACCTGCACGAATCCATTAATACACATCATATTACACATCATCATATCATAATCATATCACATCATCCTGCAAAAACAGGTTAGTCAGTAGATCATATATCAATATCCATATCACATAAGCAAAAGAAATAAATGCATATCCATCTCATATCATCATAACAAATGCAACACATCATCAAAACTCATCGCCGCTGCATATCATCACTCATCAAAATGAACATACAAATGTCCAATAGTCCAATGACACTGAAAAAGTCCAACAAGATACATGAGATATGATCAAAAATCAATATACATGCTCCAAATAATATGAGATACATCGCCTAAAATCCTACATACATCAAGGCTGGCTGGTAGAACCCCCTGAGGGAGCTGGTCTTGAGGATGGTGGTCTCCCACTAGTCCTGGTATCTGGATCTCATCGAGGCCCGGTAACCCCCAGACTCTGTGTGCATGTTTGTGTCCTACTCCTGGTCCTAGTATGTAACCATGGGAAAGGCTCTTTATGCTCAGGAGGACATAACTCCTCATATCTAACTCAGTAATACTCAACCTCTCGGTCCATCTCAAAGCCCTCTGCAATGGCCTCTCGTAAAGATGGACTCTGCATAGTACCCATTAACCTCTATGCAACACCCTCGGCCTCTACTGCCCTCTATCTCAATGTGTCTCTTTGTCATCACCTGGGCTAACTCTAGATCTAGGGTAGGAGGATGTGCCTATGCCTGTGCATGTGCCTATGACTGTGCCAGTTGTGCCTGTAGCTGTGCAACCAATCCCTGTGCCTACACCAACTAACTCTGCAACTGCACCTGCTATCCCTCCAATGTCTACACCTGGGCCTGTAGGGTTCTATTTGTCCCTGCTATGACGAGGAACCAACCTTGATCACTTTCCTACACCCAATCCCAGTCCTCAGCCACTACATGATATGTACACCACTCAAAAAATTTGGCCCCAGCCTCCCTGGCACCTGCCCCTCATCTCCACCATTGTCTCCATCATCTCCATCTGAACTCTCCTCCTCTCCACTATCTACCTCCTCTCCCCTAGCTGCTGCCTGCTCACCACCTGCCACATCCCCCTATCTCCCTACCCCTGGCTATGATACCACCAAAATGGGTGCTGGCTCATCAAGACCGGTAAATCATGGAAAGGGATGTGTATGATAATAGACTGAGTACTCGTCAGACATGCAAACATCAACAATATCTCGTTTATAATCCCAAGCCTCGGGGGATAAAGCCATGTACTCTGTATATGCTATCTGGTATGAAATACACACCCCCCATCTAGCCTCATCTCTACTCTGTGCATAGTGCACAACTCCCTGTGGCATCCCCTGTGTGAAACTGAACTATCGCTGCACCCACAATGCCAAAAACCTTTCAATGATGAAAGGGGTCCTCCCTATCAAAAAATGAGGAATACCTACAAACGACATCTCCAAGTGATCTATATCCCATGGCTCACAATCGAGGTATGGCCGCCATACCACTGCATCCATATCATCCAGGCACCGTCTCCAATAATCCACCTTGCCCAGCTTGGGCTGGATAAGGAACATAGCATAAGCATACACATAAGGTCTACCTAGTGGCCTCACTTGGGGACAAGTTGGTCTCATCATAGCAATATGCTCCCATGCCCAAACCTGAAGCAATGTCACTTCGCACGACAAACTGGATGCACCCCTATATACCACCTGATGAAGGTCATGATATAAATGCGCCAACATGTAACTCCCTCAGGCGTATCTTCGAGGATGTACAGGCATCTGATCCAAGATCCTCCCCCATCCCATTGATAGTTCCTTTGACCAGCGATCCAGACAAAGGAGACCTCCAATAAATGCACCTAACACTACAGGAAAGGCTTGATATCCTCTGAAATCGGCCCATGGTACCCAATACCCTGCTATGTGTGCATCCTCAAACACTCTCCTCAATGCATCTGTCCCACCTAGCTCCTTCTGATCATAGAACACAAGGGCACTAACGATAGGAATACCCAATATCCTGTACACATCCTCTGGAGTCATAGTCACCTCACCAGTCAGCAAATGAAAGGTGTTGTGCTCCGAATGCCACCTCTTTGCCAATGTGGTCAACAGTCCCCTGTTGACTCAAATTAGAGGCATGGCCAACAAAGGTCTCAATCTGCATGTCCCTATCAATGCTACCTCATCTGGTATTAGCTCGACTATCCTATCCCACCCTGTCAAGTGATGTTTCCTAATCTGGAGGTTTTTGAAAACCTCCAATTTTTGATTATCATAAAAACAATCAATCGGTATCGTATCAATGACTCAATCTCAATCAAATAACAACAATCTAACTCATATCTATCTATAACCCATATCAGTGACACATACTCATCAGACCCATATCAAGTGACCCATATCAATGCACAATCTATCTATCTGAATCTCATATCATCAATTACTATTTGTTTTCTATCACAGAAAGAAAATTATCAGTAGTCCTATCAATCATCTACTATTTGATTTCTATTGTAGAAAGAAAATTTATCAGCAGTCCTATCAATCATCTACTATTTTTTTTCTATCGCAGAAAGAAAATTTATTAGCTGTCCTATCAATCATCTACTCTTTGTTTTTCATAAAGGGGAAATAGAGTTATCAGATATCTACTCTTTGATTTCTACTTTGGAAACAAAGTTATCAATTATTTATCATATTTTCTATCCATATCAACATGATGACAAGACAATTTCTCAATCTATTGACCAAGGAAGCAATATGCATCATCATTTTTACATCAATTTTATCAAATCACACATTCTATTTTCTTTACCATATGCGCTACTCTATGGCCTCTATGTGCTAAAACTCATATACGCTATTATGTATCCTGGATGCGCTAAAACCCAAATGCATCATTTTTTGACCTGGATGTGCTCAAACATTTCATCTATGTGCTATTTCTCTCTAAGCGCTAAAACTCTACGCCTAAGTGCTACTTCATTTTCTAAATGCGCAATAACCCTATATGCGCTACTGTTTTCCCTAGATGCGCTAAAACCCTAATTTTCTTATGGCACCCTATATGCTCTACTCTTTTCGTCGAATGCGCTAAACTAGTTTCTACACTCAACATGCTAAATCTACCCTATATGCACTGCTCTTTTCATTGTAAGTGCTAAAACATCTATTGAAAGTGCTCAAACTTTCCTAAAAGTGCTAAAATGGAGGACTAAAACCTAAATCTACAGAAAAACATGGAAAATTTTACTCAAAATGGAAAAATTTGAAAGCACAAGTGGTTTGATTGACTCACTGATGGTCCATACATAGATGGTCTTTGGTATCGGTGGGATCACTCGAATCTGTGATGGTGATAGAAAACCTCCATTTCTCTAGGTCACTGTCAGAGCTACAGGATTTAAAAATTCAAAAAGTGCAAATGACTTGTCTTTTTCTACCTTTTTACCTTTTAAAGGTCAACCAAAGGTAAGTTTTGTGACTTTTTTGTCTTTTTATCCAAATTTGACTTTATTTTCACATTGGGGCATCTATATACATCATTTTTTCGCGAGCTAAATCACTGAATTCACATCAACGTCAAACTCTCTTCCTCAAATCAAACAGTATCAACAACTCATATCATCATCAGTGATTTACCTCCCAAGGGGGCATCATTAACACTAGCAATATCTTTTGATCAGAAACATATCAGAATCAAATCAGGGGCATATTTTTCAAAAAAAGGGACATAGTCAAACACAACAAATTTTGAAAGCAAGAATATTTTCTTTGAAGCAATGTGAAATGCATTGCTTCAAAGAGGGGAAAAATGTAGATGCATAAAGGTGAAGTTATGCTCGATTAATCCACGGCGGGCAATTTAAATATTTATTATTTAATTGTTTCTTTAAGAATCTTCTACATAATTCAAGATTTTGAAATTGTTTTTTGCCATGTTGTTTAAAATCAAACACTTTATTTCTTTTGTCATAGTGAAATACGAATTGACTTTTATTTTAATTATTTCGCTATTCATATGTACATGATTAATTAAAATAAATGCATACCATTTATTTTAATTAATTATCACTTTTAAGTTAATTAAGTCTTTTTTATTTAATTAAATTTAATTATTTCTTTTTAAATCTTTCTTCTAGTTAATTAAATATCTCATTTAATTAATTTCATTTACACACCACTTCTCAAAAAGTTTAATTAAATATTTTTATTTAATTGAATATCTTCCATATCTTTTCACAATCATAATTTAATTATGAAAGCTTCCATTATTCTTCAAATCTAGGGTAAATATTCTATTTTTAGAAGAATCTCTGTGTCACCCATAAATAAATAATTGGATTTAATAATTCATTATTTATCTTCTTCGAAATCTTTCCATAATCTCACAAAAATATGATTTTTTACAATTCATCTTTATCATCTTATCTTATCTCTTTTACAGAAAAGAAAACAAATCTTGCTTTCTACTTTCTTCTGTTTTCTCCAGTCTTATCCATCCTCAATTGTTCGATCTCCCAGGAATTTTCACAATTGTTGATCATATCAGCCAATCAGAAGCTTTTGAAAAACTCTATAAATAGCACAACCAATCCAAGCAAGGGTTACACAACACATATCAGAGTAATTAGAGATTAATTGCATTTTTAGCACTATAGCATTATAGTTTTATTATTCATAGCATCATCAATAGTCTTTCATTTTCAGCAATCATGTTTAGCATTAGAATAATCATGTCTTAGCTTAAGCATTACATACATTTCATATTCAATCTCATTCTTTAGGAGGACTGTTCATTGAGCCTAGCATACAATCCGAGAGCCAACTGGAATCAATTAAAATACTGAAGATAGAGGATGATAGGACAACATCGATAATAGGACACTGGGTTTGCAATCTTTATTACTTTAATATTCTGTTTGATATAATGCCTTATTGGTGTGATTGATTCATTTTGTTTTTATATATTTAATGCTCACAAAATCGACCACACACATACATACATACATATACATACAAATATACAAATATATCAACAAACATTCAATAGAGTGGCATTTAACATAAAAGAAGGCATAACACGAGTGCATTATATCACACTCACATTATGTCTTGCTTGACATGTATCCTAGAGAAGCAAAAAAAGTCAAAACTAAGACATAACATGACCGCATTACAATGCACTCGCATTATATTTTTCTTTGGGAATCCCCAAGCCTTAACATTGGTATTTTCCTTGGAATACCAACCCAGAGGCTTGGAGGGTATTCCCAATGACCAAAGACATGTTTTTGCAAATTCTATAATTTTTCACATAATTGGGTTCATGCTCACCGTCAAGATTGCATCTGGTTCAATATTGACAAAATCGAACACATGGGTAATGTTAGGTTTTCTCTTAGCTATCCAACGATGTAATTTTTTTCTCTTTTTGACAATGATAAGTCTTTAATCCATAATTTATTTTGTTTGTATGTCTCTTTTTTTCCAAAAAGCAGTGTTTGGTGTTTTTT